>JANAVB010013999.1:6605844-6770844 GCA_029216955.1 Iris pallida
AAGCAAGAATGGCCATTCTCCGTGTTAAAAGCAAAGAGAATGGCCGTTCACCGTCCAAATAAAATATTCTCTTCGAAAATATTATCATTAGAAAAGTAAAAAAAATTCGTCCGATCAATACAGATTTTTTTTAAAAATATGTGACAAGATGATCCGCCCGACCTCAGAAGCAGGTTTTTCTCAGTTCACAACCACCACCGTGACATGTAGCTTTATTAACAAAATATTAAATTATTAGATGAAAAATAAGATTTCTGACAATGGCATGGACAGTAAAATTAGAGCGGCGCCGCTAATACTTCTTGTTCGAGGAGGTTTCGACTATGTCCGACGGGAAGCGAACCGATTCTTCACGGCGCAGCTGGTACTCCTCGTTGTTCTAGGAGGGCTCGACGACGTTCGACGCGATCCGGACCGATTCTTATTTCCATCTTCATCTCTGTTTCTCTTTCCACCACAACCACCAACACCACCACCACGACGGCCTGTAACCAAAAAAAATATAATACGAAATATTAAATTGGATGGACTTTTGAGAGAGTAAATATGAATTAATTTAGGGTGTTCATTGAAAAAATTAAAGTGAAGAATGACCTGCTAAAGCAAGTTACCAACAGGTCAAAAGTCTAAATCAGCATTAAATGATGTTTCTACACTATTATTCAATCCGAACCATTGGATCAACATCCAACGGTCCAGATTTCGGATTTATCGATACATCCATTTCCAGCGGATGTATTGTAGAACGACCCTATATATATATATATATATATATATATATATATATATATATATATATATATATATATATATATATATATATATATATAGGGTGTTATACATATCCACATGTACATACAATTAATATTTAATTCCTAGGAGCACAAAATAACCAATAATAAAGATATTTTTATAATAATTATAATATCAATAGTAATAATATTATTAATAACAAAAATAAAATAAACCAATAATAGGTATAGTTTTTGGGGTGAACATATTACACTCCTACTTTAATTGGTCCACAGAAAATTGTGCAAATATTCTAAAAATACCATATAAATATTAATAACACTTATATTATACATATAAGAAATATTTAAGAAATATTTCTTATTCCTTAAAAATAAAATACAAAATACAAGCATATACATAAATTATATCTAAATGGACGTCATTGCACACATAATATCTCTACAGGGTTTAGATTGGGTTCGGATCAAATTTAGGGTAGTTCGATCAAACCGAATTTCCTAAAAGGCATAATCTTAATAAAAAAACTAATTAAATCATTTATATGGGTCAAGTCACAACTTTGACTGGTTTTTTAGTTGGGACACTAATATTGTTAGGCCTCCCCTAGCACAATAATACACTAGTCAAGGCATACGACTACACTCTCTATGCCATAATTTCTAGTCATCTTGTACCCCAAAACTTAACTATGACTAAGGCCATCTATATTAAAAATATTTATAAATTCAAAAAATTACTATTTAAGTCAATAAATAATAAAAATTATTTCAAAATTTTGGAGTATTACAGTTTTGATCTAGACAAGTTTATCTTCAATTTGATATATCATGTCTCATTCAAATATGTTCTATTGTATTCTATTTTCGTCGTACAACTTTTGGGTCTATTTAGGTTAAAAGGTTATCTGTCGTAAAACTTGTCGTATTTTCCAACTTAATTTCGGAACCCGACATCGATCCAACCTAAACGATCCAATATATAATTTTGACCTATTTTGATCCTGCTACTCTCATGCCTAAGGTGTCCCACTCAATTGAGTTTTCATGTGCTACTTATTTGCAAATGGTACAAGAGACCCACTTATAGTAATTTTGAAGTTAAATTCTATTGGAAATAATTTCGGGACTTAATCCTAGCCAACCTAACTTAGTAGGACCACCTTAGGATGCCAAACCAAAGTAGAACCCTACTAAATTGATTTAAATCAATTTAAGAGCAGACATGTGCTCAAATTCTAACAGCTTTGACAGAAGTCAAAAATCCCACCCATAGAAGGAAACCACTACTACTCCTAATCAAATTGATTGATTGGTTGACCAAATCAACTCCAATTCAATCCAACCAAAACCTAAATTTTCATAAATCATAGGGGGACAAAACCCTATATATATATAACCCTAGGCCACCCACCTCCTCTCCATTAAGCAAAACCCGAACCCCCCATTTTTGTTGGCCGATGCCCATATAGCCTTGGCTGACCCCCCCTTTCAAACCACTTTCTCTTTGAGTTTTAAGCCATCCACCACCACTCCAAAGACCCTCTCAAATATACCACAATAGCATCTCTCGGGAATACCACGTTGCCTTCGGAGAGAGATCCATGCCTTCGAAGACACCAAAATCTCACCGTTTCAGTATGAAATTCAGCAGTAGGTTAGTGCCTTGTAAAATAGGTTAAAATTAGTTTTTCACATCTATTTTGCCGCAAAGAAAATCTAATTGATAGCCCTACATGTATTCTATGATATCCAATTTCTAACTCATACCGTTCTACTTCGTTTGTCTGTGGCGTCCATTGTAATAAAATGTGTCCAAAATTGACAAATTTTGGTGTGGAGACTTTTTCGATGACTTTGAACCCCGATTGATCTCCGACAATACCTTGGTAAGATCTTTAACATCTATATCTACTATCAAAAATCATTGTTTATGAATATTTGCAAGAATTTTATGTTGATATGTCATTAGTTTGATCCTATCAATTTTCAGACACCGATAAACCATCAAAATCCATCTATTTGATTCCAAACTTTCCTAGGATTTAATTATTATATAAATATGATAAATTTAGATAAAAAATTATATTAAATTTTAATTATTCTAATTTATTCCAGAATAAATAATTTCTATATTTTTCTATGATTTTTTGCTTCTGAATTGAAATTCTATGTCACTACTAGAATAAGTCATTTTAGCAATGCCAGAACACGTCGCTAAAATGACAAAAAAACGTCGCTACAACGGTTTACCGACGTATTTAGCGACCTTTTCTTGTGGTCGCGGAAAGCCATGTCACTAACTGTCATGACCCGCACCCTAAAGTAAGGGCACGAGAAGTGGGTACGTCCAGCCTACGCCGCAGTGTCAGCGGTAGAACGCTGTCCTAGGTCAACATCTAACAATATAAAGGTACCTGTATAGTATATACACTTGGAAGTGGCATAGCAAATACAGTCTCAATCACATCTAAGGTAGAGCATGATAAAAGGTAGATAAAACATGAAATCCACAAGAGATACAACAGATAGAAGTCTAAGTGTCTAAGATACACAAACCCAGAAAACATCTCAAAGCTCAAATACAGTAATCCAAAGAGTAATATAGCTCAAGACAACTAAAAACAAGTAAGAAAAATCCTATTTATCTATACAACCTCTACTGTGTCTCCTCTAGGCTAGCAGGCAACCTCCAAGCTATCTGTAAAATTTATCAACAGGTCCAGTCAGGACGGGAGCGAGCACAGTACATCTCAACAGATCATAGCAGGAAAGGAAATATAATCATGCTAGAGAATAAAATACAGGAAACTGAAGAATAGCATAATGTAAAAGAGAGACTGTAAGTAAATATCTATGATATATAGAGAGACAGTGCTAGTGATTCAGAGTACAGGATAAACATGTGAATGGCTAGGGACTGATTCATGATTACACTACTTGGAATTGATTCATGATTACAATACTTCGATTTATTCACATGTTCATTTATACTCCCCCATCCCCAGTCAATACACAAGGATCCATTCAAGTTACGTTAAGATTCATGATTATACTACGTTGCCCATAAAGGGTGATTCATGAATTAATTCGTGAAGGCTCGGTAATCATGAGGGTACATGAGTCGCTAGCTGATTCCCAAAGATTTATGATAATAGAAGCATGAGATACGTGATGTAAGTGAAACACACGAGACAAAAGTATCTGATGCTCCCGATAGGGATAACATCTCATAAAGAGATCCATATAGTACCAATTCGTGTTACCAACGTGTCAGCATCAAGTAAGATAAACTAAAGCAGGAAATATAATCCTTAACATGATATGAAATGATCAGAGAATGTACTCGCATGATATCCTGAACAGCTGATATAAAAAGATGGCCAACTGGAGTCACAGAGTCCTAGTTATAGCAACATAGGTTGTAAAGAGTTCAATTTATATGGTAATTGAAATTATATTACAATCTACATGATTCTAAGTCAATCTAGGTCAAAGTCAACTTTGGTCAACTATAAAGTCAAACTAGGTCAACTCTAGTCAACTGTGGTCAAACTAGCTAGGGTTGGGTCAACAATGGTCAACTAGTCTAGGTTAGTCAATTCTAGGTCTAAATAAACTAAGTATATGCAAATCAAGTATCCAAGATAGCTACTAACTCATAGCCTAAGTCACTTGCTAAACCAAGCACAAAACTAAACCATAAGCTAACAAGACACACAAACTTAGTCATATAATGTATATATATTATTTACATTCACATATTCATATACATAGATATATATAGAAAAGCTATATATATAGGCACATACATATATATAAAGAGAGAAAGAGAAGTAAAAGAGTAAGTGGGTATGTGTGTGTTTGGCATGTGTGAAAGTATATGTGTTAATGTTCTAAAATTTAGTGATAGGTAGGTGTATGTGACATGGGATACATGATGTCAAAGGGTGTATGAATGCATGTGTGTAAAAGGTTATAGGTTAACTCAATTATAGAAATACATACATACATACTTATATTGTATGCATGCAGTCATACATTTCATATATGTATACTTGCATTCATTCATGCACCTATATATACATACATATTTGAATACATTATATACTTGCATACATTATATTCATATATGCATACTCTACATTATATTACATTCATTCCTGCATACTTGCATACATACATATTATGTATATTATATTACATGATACATACATGTATACTTGCATTACATTATACTTACATTCATGCATATTAGATACTTCTATTTATATTAACATATTACAAACATTCATTTCATTCATGCATCTATGCATTATCTACATGTTTTATACATATGCATACATTGTATATTCTTATCATTTCATACATTAACATAGAGACATACAAACATGCACACATTATATGTTTCATACCTTGTATTACCTTACATATCATGTATATATTATCATTCATTCCTTTCATATATTACATTATCTTTAAGTTGAATACGTCATATATGAATACAATACATTATCTTGCATGCTTGCATTCATATATTACATTCTATATTACCTATATATATGTATTTTCTCCATTCATTCATGCTTGCATCATATACTCTACATTACCATACATGTTATCATTATATATTGCATTACAATATTTATACATTATGCATTCATATCTATCATTATATATATATCATGCATTCATATCTAGCATTCATTATATACTTTCATGTATACATTGTATATCATTCTTTTATTCATGCATTTATGCATTACTTACATACATTATATTAATTACATTCCTACATATCATATATATATCATTTCATTCATCTAACATATCATGCATTACATACTCTATATTCATTTAATATCCATACTGCATAGGCTCATAGGTTACACAAAATGCATATATCGTATAGTCACTCTTCTACTTAAACCTAATACTGTACCAATTGGGCCTTCACTAAATTCTAGAATTAAAGTATGTTGTAAACCTTCGTGTTACCTTTCCGAAACTTTAAACCGATTGCATTTTCGTTACCGGAAGCTTCCGGAATCGCAAAAATACCCAAACGCGTTTGTCTTTCGTACAACTGACACTCAAATAATTTTACAGAAAGTTTCAGAACGAATTTGGCTTATTAAAATATATATTTGGAAAGCTAACTTCGATACGGTTCTTTTTTTTAAAAAAAGGGTGATAAATCGGAGTTCTAAGCTAAAAATTATGACATTTTTAAGTTGCTCTGGCTACTAAAAACATGGATAAAAATTATGACGAATTTGGGCTGTTTTGAACAAAAGAAACACATGTAGGCCAAGATACTTGGATACCAACATAACTATCCTAATAAAACTTATTCTAACCATCCTAACTAAGATCAATCCACTCTTTAACCATCTAACCACACACACAAATAAATATATATATGCACAAACCAAACACACCTACATATATATATAAAGAGACACACCAATCTAAATATAAAATGAATATGATACAATATGATACTATAAAGAACACATTAGGAACAACTCTCTAAAAATATAAATCTGAGATTAAAACACTAATTAATCATTCCTACAATATATATATATATATATATATATATATATATATATATATATATATATATATATATATATATGCATACAAGTGTCCAAAATAGGGGGTTTTCCCACTAGGACACAACCACAACACAAAGGACACTCCTATGACCTCCAAATGGACACGAAATGGACACAAATAGAGATACAACCATGGGGGTCATTCCTATGGGTTTAAAATATTCCTATAAGTATATAGGGATGGATTAGAGGAGAGATTATACCTTCCGGTAGAGAGATTCAAGGAAAATTCTTCCGACACGACACCGACACGTAGAGATTCTAAAAGGACACGAACGAGCTCTGAATCCTCCCAAAATTGGCTAGCACCCTCTAACCATGGAGTAGAGGAGAAATGAAGAAGATTTGGTGGAAGAAGGGGTTGATTTGGGGATGAAATCAATGGAGGTTCATCTCTAAATTAATTTGGGGAAGAACAAGAGAGAGAAAGTGGATGAAAACAAATGAATGAAAGAGTGACTCACACCTTATCCTCCCATAGGTGGCTGCCCAAAAAGGGTGAGGTGTCCCCTATTTGAATGTCCAAAATGCCCTCCACTAATCTATTTGATTTAAATTAGGAATGGGTTAAAGGTTGAGGTCAATTTAGTCTAGTTTTAAGTCTCTAATTAAACTAAACCTATCCATAAATAATTAGTCTAACTACTAACTAAAATTAATATCATGTGGACTAAAATTAATATCATGTGGGCCATGCCTAACTAGTGTGTGGGTCCCACTAGAGTCAAACTACCCCCCGGGTCCCCGTTTCAAGTCGGATTGAGTTGAAATTCGAACCCGACTCAAATAACCCCAAAACAATATCATAAATAATAAAATAAATTTCAACCCCAAAATAATATCATAAATAATAAAATAAATTTCAAAAATATTCAAAAATATAAAATGATAAAAATATCCATATTTCTGAAAACTGGGGGTGACACTAACAGGCAAAACGTCGGTAATTGTCGCCATTACCGACGCTTATCGACGTCAATAAACATCGGTAATTGACCGACGTTCACCGACGTCCACGTCAGAAAAATGGCGACGTCTCAAACATCGGTAAACGTCGCTAAATTTAGCGACGTATACTAGTTGTTATCGACATTCACCGACTCTGTAGACGAAGAAAATACTGGGACACGAAACGTCGGTAAACGTCGATATACCTGGTGATTTATCGACGTTTACCGATGTTTAGCTGCATCACTAAACGTCGGTAAACGTCACTAAATTACAAAAAAAAATTACAGAATGTCCACAGAATCACATTTTCTACCTGCAGTCAATAAATAACAAAAAAACCACAAGCACATTTTCTTTCTGGGTTCGTCGACCCCTTCGGTGGAACACTCAACACCGGTACATCACAATATATATATGTATCAACGCAAACAAGAGTGAAAGTCTACAACCAAGATATAATGAGATACCAACACAACGTACACTAAAATATCGAAAGTCGGTAAACGAATATCCAAAGTATACAACCAATAGCCACATGAATCCACAACTAATAATGAAAGTCTACACTAACAAATAATCCACAACCAATACTGAAACAACATAAACAAACACTAAAAAATACTACAATCTCGTAAAACAGTCCTAACTGGGACTATTGCAAATTTGGAGGAGGAGGAGCACCGTCGTGCCTCAAGGATAGGAACATCTCGTACTCCTCCCATAAAATCGTCATCGATGAAGAAGGTTGTGACGTCGGTGGAGTCGGAGGTAGTGATGCCGGCGGTGTCGACGACGATGAAGGCGCACCGGAGGACAATAATACTCCAACGCTGCTAGTCGCTGGTGGTAGGAATCCATGGTAGATAACTGTCACTCCCCGATCCCGCAGAGTCCTTTTCGTCATCGCTTCGGGCTCTTTGGGACCGTTCGTCCTCGCTAAGGCATGATGCCGTACAAGCCTAAATTGTGCTTGCACAAGGCCAAGACCTGGAACAAGACAAGATAGACAAGTTTGACAATACGCAGCGGAATGTATCGCAGATAATTGAAGCAGCAGCAGGCATATTTCAGAATAGAAGCATAGAACACAATGGTAACAAAAAATAATTATCTTTATTGATTTCATTTGAACAGATTACAAGCTCTCGATTCTCTCTGATACAATGTTACATTCTCTCAGAACTTTACAGATTACAATGATCCCGTTCCCATACATTACATCCCTTTATATAAAAAACCAAACTCTTGCAACAGATGTCATCTCTTGGCATCTCTTCTGATTTCTGGTTCCTGAGGATGAGGCACGGGCTATCGCTTCGGACTATCCTTTTCGATGCATAGTGTACCTGCATGCAGACTGATGGTGGGTCAGTATATCAGCATACTGGTGAATGTGTGAACAAAGAGCTACATTTGTCTAAGACGATCACTGTTCATTTAGTGAGAAAACGTTTCTTGTGATGTGATCTTGCTACTCTTTACCTATGTTCATTTCATGCATACATAGTCAGTTTATATCTCTTTTGAAAATATCTTTGAAAAGCCACAGTTCATATCATTTCAAGCATACAAGGGACTATTCAATTCTAGCACGATGACTATTCATTTCTTGTGCAGTGCGCAGCGTGTTTCATAAGCATATTCATTTCTTTGATCAAGTAATTCTTACGGACAAGTATAAGCACGATATCATATCTTTTTCTTTTAGTAGAACATAGCACTTCTTGGTAACAGATTAATCTTTTAAGCAATTCATATAGCAAACTCAAGCAATACATGTGTATCACTTTTCAGTGATTCTTACCATAGCCGACCGTCCATTCCTACACAAGACAAGGATTAGCATAAACACGATAAAACCAACGTTTTTCCCTGTTCGTCTCTATATTGTTAGCTTTTAGCAAAATATTCTTTTAACTCTTATCAGTATGCAGCATGACAATAACTCTTGTGGTCCATGGGCAACAGCCATATTAGCAGTCGAAACTTCTTGCCCAACTACTAATAGACTGACACCCCCTCTTAACTGCGGGGACTTCTAGCCCCAGGTGTCCTGTTCTCTCCTAGGCCGATCGACTCCGGGCGCCCCCAGAATCGTCGAGAGACTACCACTTGTGCACAAGCCGTCTAGACCAATGCAAATGCAACTATCATATAAACAATCATGCATCAATCAAGCAACTTGCAAACATATTCATCTTTTTCTTTTTCATGCCATTACAGATATACGACACGTTCAATTCATGCCTTTCTTTTATTCAGGCCAGCATGTACAAGTCCGTCTGTACATGTCTATAATTCTCAAGCATACTTAGCAGCAAGCAAATATCAAGCATTCAATTTGATTCATTTGTCTTATCTTATCCTATCAAGCATAACAAGCATCAATTTAGTTCTTATTAGCAGGCAACGAGTCCTCTTATTAGCATGCAGATTATTTCTTTTCTTGTTCTTAGCATGGCAAGGTTCTCTTTATCAAGGCAACATTCATTTCTTAGCGGGGCAACATGTAAATTCTCTTATTGTATACTCAATGATTTACCATCTTGTTATTAACAAAAGCATTCAATCAAAAACTCAGATTCTTAAGGCGTAAGCGAATCAGCAAATGAGACTTCGTCCACTCACCCAGATTAATCGTCTTCTGTTGCAGAGCCAGCAATCTGATCTTTTTGTCTATCTAGTGCCTTCGCGGAGCGGGGCACTACATAATTACCCACCGAAAAGAAGTTTCGTCCTCGAAACTTAGGGAGAAACTTACGATATCCTTAGCAGCGATAGTCCCCATCCTTTGCCATCATCAATCCATGAAATCATAATTCAGGGCATATCAAAACTCTTGTTCAATCAAGCATTTCAATCTCAATCAATCAAATCGATAAAATATTTGCCGGCATCATAAAAATATTTACGGACTTATTGTATGGAACATTCATCTCATTATTGATATCGAGTAGGCAACGGAATTCTTATTCAGAGGAACATATACGAATTCAATTGAATCAAAATTGGCCAGAGGATCGTGTTGCTCTGATACCATTCTGTCACGCCCCGATCCCACAGAGTCCTTTTCGTCCTCGCATCGGGCTCTTTGGGACCGTTCGTCCTCGCTAAGGCGTGATGTCGTGCAAGCCTAAATTGTGCTTGCACAAGGCCAAAACCTGGAACAAGACAAGATAGACAAGTTTGACAATACGCAGCGGAACGTATCGCAGATAATTGAAGCAGCAGCGGGCATATTTCAGAATACAAGCATAGAACACAATGGTAACAAGAAACAATTCTCTTTATTGATTTCATTTGAACAGATTACAAGCTCTCGATTCTCTCTGATACAATGTTACATTCTCTCAGAACTTTACAGATTATAATAATCCCGTTTCCATACATTACATCCTTTTATATACAAAACCAAACTCTTACAACAGATGTCATCTCTTGGCATCTCTTTTGATTTCTGGTTCCTGAGGATGAGGTACGGTCTATCACTTCGGACTATCCTTTTCGATGTATAGTGCACCTGCATGCAGACTGATGGTGGGTCAGTATATCAGCATACTGGTGAATGTGTGAACAAAGAGCTACATTTGTCTGAGACGATCACTATTTATTTAATGAGAAAACATTTCTTGTGATATGATCTTGCTACTCTTTACCTATGTTCATTTCATGCATACATAGTCAGTTTACATCTCTTTTGAAAATATCTTTGAAAAGCCACAGTTTATATCATTTCAAGCATACAAGGGACTATTCAATTCTAGCACAATGACTATTCATTTCTTGTGCAGTACGCAGCGTGTTTCATGAGCATATTCATTTCTTTGATCAAGCAATTCTTACGGACAAGTATAAGCACGATATCATATCTTTTTCTTTTAGTAGAACATAGCACTTTTTGGTAACAGATTAATCTTTCAAGCAATTCATATAGCAAACTCAAGCAATACATGTGTATCACTTTTCAGTGATTCTTACCATAGCTGACCGTCCATCCCTACACAAGACAAGGATTAGCATAAACACGATAAAACCAACATTTTTCCCTGTTCGTCTCTGCATTGGTAGCTCTTAGCAAAATATTCTTTTAACTTTTATCAGTATGCAGCATGACAATAACTCTTGTGGTCCATGGGCAATACCCATATTAGCAGTCAAAACTTCTTGCCCAACTACTAATAGACTGACACCCCCTCTTAACTGCGGGGACTTCTAGCCCCAGGTGTCCTGTTCTCGCCTAGGCCGATCGACTCCGGGCGCCCCCAGAATCGTCGAGAGACTACCACTTATGCACAAGCCGTCTAGACCAATGCAAATGCAACTATCATATAAACAATCATGCATCAATCAAGCAACTTGCAAACATATTCATCTTCTTTTTTTTCATGCCATTGCAGATATACGACACGTTCAATTCGTACCTTTCTTTTATTCAGGTCAGCATATACAAGTTCGTCTGTACATGTCTATAATTCTCAAGCTTACTTAGCAGCAAGCAAATATCAAGCATTCGATTCGATTCATTTGTCTTATCTTATCCTATCAAGCATGACAAGCATCATTTCAGTTCTTATTAGCAGGCAATGAGTCTTCTTATTAGCATGCAGATTATTTCTTTTCTTGTTCTTAGCTTGGCAAGGTTCTCTTTATCAAGGCAACATTCATTTCTTAGCGGGGCAACATGTAAATTCTCTTATTGTATGCTCAATGATTTACCATCTTGTTATTAACAAAAGCATTCAATCAAAAACTCAGATTCTTAAGGCGTAAGCAAATCAGCAAATAAGACTTCGTCCACTCATCCAGATTAATCGTCTTCTGTTGCAGAGCCAGCAATCCGATCTTTCTGTCTATCTAGTGCCTTCGCGAAGCGGGGCACTACAATAACAGCCTCGTACTGCTATCAACTATCGAATCATGTATCAACGTGAGCCTCTCTCCCATGGACAGCTGTGATGCCTGCAGATCCGTCACGCAGCGCTCTGTCGACGCTCTAAGACCAGTGATGCCCCGCTCTGTCCTCTCAGTCACATCCCTGACCTCCATAATGCTTTAGTCGAGCGTATCCAATCGTGCTATAAGTGCAGCATCGTCCGTTTGGTGCCGCTTCTGGAACCGTCGTAGCAGCTCATTACGGATGGACTCCACCATATATTAGACTTGGGCAGACTCCTGGGAGGGTTGTGGGCCATGCGCACTAGCATAGGAGGCCCTAGAGGACTGTGTCGCAACTAGGGCGCCATAGGATCCCGTACCGTAGTACGTACCCCTGTGGAGACCACCAGCGATGGTCACGTCACTCACAGCTCATCCTCCGACGGAGCTGGAGCGGGCTGCGAGGAAGTACCGGCCTCTCCCGCAGCAGGTAAATGTATACTCTATAACTTCTAATGTCTAATGTACTTATTATTACTAACTACATGAATATCTATTTGCATGCATATTTACTAAGTTATATCAAAACTAACACGAAGTATTGAAATTAATAAATATAATTATAATACTTACATAGGCCTGCTCCGCCCTCTCGTCAATAAGCTTCCCGCTCTTTCGATGACTGGCCAGGAAGACAGTCACCATATTGGCGTCCCTATGCATCATCCCGAAAAGCTTACTCCAACTCCTTAGCATCCCTATGCATCGGCTGGCAGCAACCAACACTGCCATCAGCGGTTTTAACTCGGAAAGAAGCTATCCCCTTGGAAAGATCCGGTTAAAGTGCCAGATTGGTGACTTGAAGGCGAAAGTTACCTGCTACGTCATAGATACAGACACCTCCTACAACATCCTATTAGGATGCCTGTGGATATACGACTATATGATCGTGCCGTCCACCCTCCACCAGTATTTTAAGTATGTCAGTAAGCACGGTTCCTTGAAAACTGAATTTGCCGACATTGATCCCTTCAAAGGGGTTGAATCTTATTACTCTTCGGAGGCTTTGCTATAAGATGAATCCAGGAAACATATAACTGACGAGCTGGAAGTCATCACAGGGCCAGAAGAACCCTTGAGGATTCGTCTCCAAGCCCGCAAATCGGGCAAGGCCGTACCCCTTGTCGCAACCTTGCATAAAGAGGTGCTCGGTTCTCTGCCACACCTACGCAGTTGGAACCAATGGTCATCCGTCTTCCGAGATCCCGCCAGGAGCCAAAACCTGTCATAGGACCAATGGTGATCCGGCTGCCAAAATTCAATCAAAGGCAACAGAAAAATGCAAGGCCCTCTGTAACACCGATGGTAATCCGATTGCCAAAATCCACTCAAAGGCGACCGGAAGACACAAAGTCCCTTGCTGAGCCAATTATCATTCGTCTTCCTAAGACGAGCCAACAGTCAAGTTGTGTTATTGGTTGGATAACATTTATAACATTCATCGTGTTATTGGTTGGTTGGATAATAGAATTAACAAGTTGGGAATATAGGAGATGCTCAGAGGAATCACTAATTTTCGGAATAAAGTTATATATGTAGCTTGTTCATATTCTCTATCACTGAACTTGGTTGAAATACATGTATTTCTGGGACGCCTAAAATATGTGTATCATTCCAATTAAGTGGTATGCTAAATTCAAATGAAGCCACGGGAGAGGATTATAATGTGCTAAGGAATTGTACAAGTGTTGGAGGAAAGAACAAAGATGGTAAACTACTTTGAATCAAATTGAGATGCTGTGGCGAGATGGTACATCATTTGGAAACAATCGAGATATGTTGAAAAATGTTAAATTGTGCAAGTTGATTGTTGAAAAAAAATTCATAAAGTCGATTGAAGTTCTGGGAACAAGGACGAAATTTTTTCTGAGTGGTATATTTTATAGTGCCTCGACCCGCAAGAAGCCTTATGATGGATGAATTGGTTCGATGAAGCCTTGCTGAACTTGGGATTATGTGAGGGATCGCTTGGATGGCTATGCAATCATGGCAGAAATCATCTTATGAATGTGAGTAGTGTTGAACCCTTCAAAGATCCTATAGCTTCACGCTTAATAAAAGGATTGTATGGTAGTTACTCGTTGAGTTGCTGAATAACAACTTGCATGAAAGTTGAAAAGGTAATGAAAGATAATTAATCACATGACCCAAAAACTAATGCGAATCATTTTATTGATAGTGTGCTTCGAATCAATTTATGAATTGTATGCTTGTGTGTTGTTGCTATAAAATACATGACAGGTGAAGAAAAAGTTCCAAATACTCGGACGGTGAGTATATCGAGCCTTAGCTCGATGAATAGATGGTAACACAGATAATAAGATCCAAGAACTGGGCAGTAAGTATACTTTGAATTATGTTCGAATGAACGTATGCTAAACATATGCTAATTTCCAAGACTTGGGCAGTGAGTATGTTAAGTTTTTGTTGGAAAGATGTATGGTATCAAAGATGTAGGTAAGAGATTGAGTAATCAGCATTCTATTATCCTGTCGTCGATGTAGAATGTTGATTACACTAAGACCCTGGATCGGACAGTATTTGTAAGCTCAACTCAAGGCAAGATGGCAATACAAAAGAGGATGGTGGTTGGTTACTTAGTTTTCCTTATCATGCATTATATGTTTTCTTAATAGATAAGTTGTATATACTTGCATGGTCATGGACAACTTGTGCACAAGGTAGTTTCTTGAATGGTAATCCGAGGCCACGGACCCGGTTTATCCTGGAGGGAATAAGAATTGGTGTCGACGTACTGGCATCGATATACAGGACCTTCAATGGGGCTAGCTATCTATACTGTAAGGGGCGCCGTTCCAGAAAGACGATCCAAGATAGCGTGTCATCAGTGACCTTCATATAGATAGGTCCAGTGCTAATAATGTCTTATGCATGCAAAGTAAGTTATTACTCAATAATAGGGAAGGACATCGGCTGTTGGTAAGAATCACCTGAATAGTGATGATTATGATAATATGATGTTGTTTTCTAACAATGTCTTATGCAAACATAGAAAGTAACATAAATGTACATTAATGGCTATACAACCGTGGGTAAGAAATTACCAAAGGGTGATACCATATTACTTTATATTATGCTGGCTATGAATAAATGTTTGCCTTACGTTTGTCGGATATGAACTGCTAATTGACCTTATGGCAACGAGAAAGACCACTTTTAATAATATTCTATAACATAATTACTTAGTGTTGCCTTCTTGGGTGAGTTGGGCCACCACCGCTAGCCAGTACATAGATGATGTACTGACCCACGTTTATGGGCATTATTACAGGTGCTTGTGCATGGAAAAATCGTTTGATCAATACTTGGCATCGATGAATCGGATGGGTGCATAGAAGCTCTTATTTCAAGGCGATATCCACTGCTATTTGGGACATAAAATATGGAACAGTATAACTCAGTTGTACCAGTAAGATTATAAGCAAATTTGGCATGTTTGGTTGTACTGCCTAAGTGGCAAGTATATATTCAGTCGGCTATTCAAGAGTCTTATAATCTGTTGTAAACTCTATATTTTGCTATAAGTCTGGTAATGTATTACAATTATCAATAAAAGAAATAATTCTTCATATCTTGTTGTGACTTTAATTTATCTGCTTGGTTTTGCTGTGATGTCGTTGTTTTCTAAGAAATACCAGGAAGTGTAATGGTTTTGCCTTCTACAAGTACAATCTAAACTTGTACGATATCACGTCTGGTGGCTAGTTTTCGATCTTCCGGGATCGAGGCATGACACAGCTATCAAGTTTTACTGTTCGACGAATAATTTATTCCCGGGCTACAACTGAGAACACAGCTTTATTGTGGGGACCAAGATGGAAGCCTCTTGAGAGACAATCAAGCACGTCCAAGACCGGCTACCTCTAAGTGGCAAGGTATTGGAGGGGTCTGGTGCCCCCTTGAAGAAACGAAAGACCGTTCTGTCGAATCGGCCGCTCACCCTTTAAGACATCGAGCTTTAGCTGAGGTGAGCTCCCCATCACCAAAAAGAATGTTGTAGGTCGCTCACAAGGTTGCAATATTGGAATGGCCTGCTTCATCACCTACGGGGCGAAAGAAGGGGCAATCCTCAACGTCTCCTTCAAAGGTGTTGGCGTAATCTTTATTTATTGGTACTTTATTTTATAATTTTTCCCTTACTCTTCTTGCTTTTATTTGCAGAACTTGTAAACAGAATGAAACGATCGAAGAAGGATCTGATCGCCTCCTCTGAGTTTAAAATCCTCAGCAACTTACTCGAGGCAGCTGTTGTTGGGTAGCTCCCCATATTAACACGCATTTTATGGACAGGGCCGAGACTGCTGTGCAGGCTAAAGAACTTTCGGAACTGGCCTAAGTAGCCAGGTACAGAGGAGACAGTCTCGATAAAGGAGCCTCAGGTGACTGAGCCCATAGTTGTAGAGGCTACGAAAATGGCTCGGCCAGAGGAGCCCCCGCTTGACTAGACTACTTTGTTCTCCATTAAGTATGACGACTTTACTGTGTTGATGGCGACGTATATGCTAGGACTAGATATGACAGCCGAGGTATTTTGGGAACAACTCTTATATGCTTTATTTGGCCTTGCTTACGATAGGATGCAACGAAAAAAAACCCTACACTTTTGCTAGGCTCTGTTGGAGGTAGAGAAGTACATGACAGGACTAGACATAGTACCTTTTGAGAAACTTACCGTTGATCGGCATTATTAGCAAAATCTTTGTTAGGTTTTGTGATCCTGTAGGCGCCATTAGAATAAACAGAATACACCACGAAAGGGCCCTCCCATTTGGCCTGAAATTTTTCAGCTGTCTTGTGAGTCATGACCATCGGTCTTCTTACTGACAATACAAGGTTGCCCACTTGAAATGCTCTTTCCTTGAACTTTTTGTTGAAGGCTCTGAAAAATCGAGCTTGGTATAGCTTGATGTATTTTTGGGCTAGAAGATGCTTTTTGTCCAATGCTTCCAACTCCTGTAACCGACGATGTTGGTTGCCCTCCTCCATCAAGTAGTTGGTGATGGCTATTCGTAGAGAAGGGATTTAGATTTCTAAGGGAATGATTGCCTCGCTCTCGTAAACTAGGGGGAATGACGTACTGTCTGTTGGAGTCTAGACTGTCGTACGATAAGCCCAAAGACATTCGCTCAGCTTCTTATTTCAGCTGCATTTATTGGATGACATAACTTTTTTGAGTAGCTTGACAATTATTTTGTTGAATGTTTCCACCAATCCATTTGTTGTTGGATTGTAGGTGTCGAGGCGACGTTCTGGATTGGGTTTTTATTGCAAAACTGATAGAAGAAGTGGCTTACAAACTGAGTTTCATTATCGTGAATAATCCTTTGAGGAACCCCGAAATGATAGATAACGTGGTGCTTGACAAAGCTAATCATGTTTGAGTTTTCTACTTTGACTAGTGGTATCGCCTCTACCCACTTAGAAAAGAAGTCAGTGATAGCGAGGATAATTCGGTGTCCTTTAAAGGAGAGAGGGCTGATTGCTCCAATGATGTCCATACCCCATGCTTCAAATGTCTATGACGCTGCCATGGGGTGTAGGAATTTAGAGGGTTGATGGAAGTCGGTATGCAGCTGACATGCTCTATACTTCTTTGCGTATTCAATAACGTCTGCCATCATCGTGTGCCAATAGTAGCCCATACATTGGAGCCAATCGTGCAACTTACGAACGGGTTAGTAGACTCTGTAAGTACCATCATTCGCTTCCCATAGTGCTTCTTTTGCTTTAGCTTCCGATAGGCATCGGAGGAAGATTCCTTCATAAGATCGATAGTACGGCATTTTGAGGGTTGTATCATAGTAGAACCGGAGAGAGCATCTTCTGACGGAAGTGGCTTCCCTCAGGTCATCGGGGAAGATCCCATAGACTGTGTAGTCTATGAATAGGAATCGCTAATCTCTGACATCGATATTGGTGTATGCCTATAAAAAGTAGTTCAGAGCCATGCATAGGTTGTTCTTAGGGCAGACAGATTCTCAATCGATCACTATAATAAAATATTGGGTCCCAACAGGAGCTGTCATGGAAGCGGCAAGGCCAGCGAGAGCGTCGCCTTCTAGATTCTGCAGTGGAGGTATATGTTCTATAAAGAACCTAGTAAAGGTAAAAATTATGTCGATTGTCGCCTGATGGTAGGGGAGCAGATATTTATGTCAGACTTCGTACTGACCTCTAACCTGATTCACTACCAGTTTCGAGTCATCGTAGGCCTTCCGGTAGTCAACCCCCAACTGTTTAGTGAGTTAGAGTCCAATGATTAAGGCAGTGTATTTCGCCATATTATTAGTGTATGGTTCCATGATGGAGTATTCATGGTGAATGACCAGGCCCTCAAGGGTAACTAGGACCAACCCCAATCCTATGATAATTTAGCCCTTTAGTCTTGTTCTTGAGGCAGCGTCGAAGAATATTCGCCAGATGGGTTCCTCTATGTCTGTGTTGGATTCCAAGACCTCATCAGGAATACCATCATAGAGTTTTGACATTTTTTGTACAGGGTGTACCGCCAGTAAGTCAGCTAGTGATTGACCTTTGACTGCCTTATGTGGGAGAAACACCAATCGTATGGTGATAGCAAGAATGCCCATGTAGCTAGCCGTAAATTTAGCGCTCCTAGCTTAGTCATGAGAACTCTGAGGGGATTGACCCGAGAAATAACATGGATTGTCTGTCCTGCCACATAGTGGCGAGTTTTTTCTACGACAAATACCAAAGCCAAGCATTCATTCTCAATGGCATTGTACCAGTATTCGACGCCAATCATCGTCCTACTCAGGTAGTAGATGACTTGTTTATGGTCAACGTCACGTTTTTGATCTACCGTAGCGCCAAGAGAATAGTTCATTGTGCGAACATAAAGCAACAAGGGTCTTCCCAAGACTGGGTGTAACGCCCAGTCCCAAAGTACGTAGGACTTGGAACGTAGACATGCCAGCCGTATAATAAATATACGTAAGTTGTAAAATACAGTAGAACCATAACTAATCTCATCCACACAAATAAATGAATAAAAGATATCATATAATGATAATGAATTGTCTTGATACAATATGTTGGGCGGAGATAAATCCACTACCAACAAGTAAAGGAAAATGTAACACCCAGTTTTCCAGATGAGGATAATTTTAAAATTTTATAATTATAATTATTAATTATTGATATTTATTTCATATTATGATTTTTGGTGATTTTTAATTATTTTTTAAACTATTTAAAAACTGCTTTAAGTCATGACTTATGATTTTGACATGCTGCTAGTGAAACCCTAGAGACTGCATGACCTAGAGCCTAACCATGTCATTAGGATGATTTAATTATCATTTTTAGCCTAGGGGTATTTTGGTCATTTTGACTTATTTGATTTATTTGATGATTAATTGGATTGGTGAATTCTAGGTTGACTTGACTTGTTGAGACCTAGTGAACTAGCCTAGAACCTAACCCTAGCCATGGTAACCCTAGTCTAACTTGAGTTAACCCATTTTAGTCATTAGAGATTTGTTTTAGAATGAGGGGATTTGGTTTAGTGAATTTAAGTCATGGCTTATGACTTCATGACTTAATTAATCATTTCTTAAGCCCATGGGCCAATTTAGGAAACCCTAACCCTAATTCCTCCCTTTATGACCAGCCATAGGGATCTCCACTCTATATAAACACTTATTCCCTAGGGCTTGCCTCTTTCTTTTATTCATTTCAACATTGGAAAAGAAAGGTATTTGTCCCTCTTCCAAAAATCCCCATAAATCTATTTTAATTCCTTTTTAATCCTAGTTTCTTGCATTAGAACCTAATACTCTCCTATTTTCTGATTTTGGGGTTTAATCCCAGCTTTGGGTCAATTTGGAACTTTTGCCATCAAGAGGAGGAATCCCCCATTTGAAGCTTTTCTAAGCTTTTTGCACATATAGGTAAAATTCCTTAAATTGTTTTAAATTTCGGTTTTTTTTTTTGCATATAGGGCTAGATCTAGGAGTCCCCTAGGTGTCCCCAAAATTTGGGTGGAATTCGTGTCCGTTTGGTGTCCGTATCGGACACGTGTCATAGTGTCTCCTAGGTGTTTGATGAAATGCTTGTGAGAATTAAATGGTATTATTTTCAAAAACTAATTGAATGAAAAAATAGGTTTTTAAGTGTAGATCACAAATCAAATGGACTGAGCACGAATTAGGCCTGTGTCTGTGTCCAAATTGGACATGAATATGCTGCACACTGCACCTGTGCACTGATTTTAGGTCTCTGATACGGCTATAAAACTAGGACACGACATGACTTGAGCACCGTGCAGACACCTAGACACCTAGCCCTAGTCCCCTTCTACCCGTAGACATGATCACGACGCGTCACGTGTCGTGTGTCACGCACACGAGACTCTGACACGCCTGCACGAAACACTGCATCGTGCTTGTATTCTCCCTGCTACTCGGGCCCCCTGTAGGACATGACACGGTAACTCAAGCCACAAAATTTGGTACATGTGTTGTCCTAATGACTGACATCCTACCCATAAATTTTTATGCGACCTCGATATGTGTGCGCGAAGAAATCGCGTGTGCACGTGTTTTGCCCTGTACTGTGCACACGTGTTTCGTGTCTCTGATACGGGGCTGTAGATTGGACACGACACAGTTTCGACACGTTATAGGGTGATGAAACTCTAGCCCTATCATGGGCGAACGTGTATGCACATGCTTGACAACTCTCGAGCTCTGTGTCGTGTCCAATCGGATACGACATGGCCGCACGAGGCAGTGCTGTGCACTGTCCTCTGATGCCTATTCGACTTTTGATTGGACCTGTTGTACACCACTTGGACACGAACCCAGTGGTTCAGTAGACACCTAGACACTTGCTTGACACCCTGACACAAACACGAGAGGTTTGGTTGGACACACTGTATCCAAACCCACTCGACACACACCGCACACACTGTCTGCCTTATATTTCTCTGATACCATATTAGGAACTCTATTTAGGATACTTTGGTTACTGTTAGACACTTGGACACTCCCTGACAACCTCTCTGGACACTTGTATGGACACACTTGACACCGGATCGAGCAAGGTTCAGTTTGTGTTATGTGTGTGAATATTAGATTAGATTAGATATGATTGAATTTGTGTTCAATTGAGTTTCAGTGGGTTATGTTTTGGTTTCAACTTATTTTTTTGAATGATAACTGAACTGTCATGTTTCACTAAGAAAACCTGGAATGAATCAGTGTACCAGATAAGAAATCCAATGTTAACATAATTGTTAGGATGCAGTGCATGATAGGTTTTTCTGAGAATGTTAACTTTCAAAAACTGTCAATAGCCATGTTCAATCCAGATTAAACTGAAATGAAATCCTGAATGATTCAATATGTGTAAACCTGAGAACATATCGAGCTATTCCTGAGTTTCAGTTAGAAGTTTACTGAGTTCCTGAGTTTTCAATGACTGTATCCTGAGATTCAAATCTGGGAATGTTGATATGTGTGGTTTTAACCTGAGATGGTTCAGGATTCAACCTGAGTTTAGATTCATTTTTGAATTTGGTTTCATGAATTGATTGGGTTTCAATTTTAGTGATGTAGGTTTCAAGAAGATTTCGAATTATGTTAACTGATATTAATGATTGGACTGTCAAGTGAACAATAACTGAGATTTGAGATTGAATTGGGATTTTAAATGTTCTGAGTTCAAATATATCTTGATGTTTAGATTTTCATGTTAGTTTAGGATTTGCATGATTGATTGGGTTTTCGAAATTAGGTTGAATGATATTTATATAAACTGTCAACTGAAATTCCCATGTATCACATTGATTTCCTTTTTTTCACTAATTTTCAGATAACACACACACAAAACTGATTTTGACACCAATCACATTCCTGAGATTAGGAGTTGGGTTGAATAGTTGGGTTAGCCTATAGGCTTACCTATAGGATACTTTGGCTTAAGTTAAGATATGTGGACTGTCATTGATTTCTGAACATTCAACCCCAGTTTAAAACTGATTTCCTATTTCATAAATTTTATGTTCCATTCACCATTGCACACACTCACACATCCTAGTCTATCCCTCTGTACACATAACAATGTTTCCTATTTTCACATTCATGTACCACATATTCTATAATATACACTAACCTATTTCACATCTCACACATTTCAGTCTCTTCTTTCCCTCTTTTAAATATGTATATATATTTACCTATATACATGAATGCAATGCTATGTATCCACATATGTAATGTAGGTATCCCATGTATGTTAAACTAAATGTTAGATATGCAGAAATATGCACTTAAGGTTGCATTCATATATGTTATGAATATTGTAATAAAGATATGCATATAGGCAATGTAATGCACTATCAATGCATTGGTATATGCAATGTATGCATGTTGTGTGCCTCAATGCCATGTAATGTAATATAGAATGATATACAATGTATGCTCAATGATAAGGTAGTACCCAATGTATGCCTCTATATGCATGAATGTATATATTTATATATTGAATCTATTTGGTATATAGCCTAGTGTTAGAGTGACCTATGGGTGGTTGTTTAGACTTGAGTTGACTGACTTAGACCTACTTTGACTTGGACCTAGTTTGACCTAGACAGTTGACCATGTTTGACTTAGAGTTAACTTTGACCTAGATTGACCCAGAAATCATGTAGATTGTATCGTAGATTTTATTTACCTTGTTTTAAACACATTATAACCCATACTGCTCTATTTAGGACATTGTGACTCCGGTGCAGACATCTGATATTACATTACTCTTTTCAGATTATCAGGCGAGTACATTCTCTGATAGTTCTCTTATTTATTTGTCAATTACTGTACTTCAGTTCTAGTTAGCTGTATGTGATTCTCTATTACAAACACGTATTTTTATTTCTGAATCCATATATACGACACACATGCTTACTCGTCTTACCTCTATTATTCGAATCACCATACGAATCACTATTCGAACCACATATTCGTATCTTCATTTGCTGGTTGGTCTTGTATTCGTCTTATGTATTGGATTATGGATTCATTTGTATTAGATGGGCGGGGAAATACTTGATTAGACATGTGAACATTCCCACTATTCGAACCACCCCCTGTGAATAATATTCGAACGCTAGTCATTCCACACCCAGCCAGGTGTGTGATGTGCCGAATTTACCCTTAGCCGTTTATATGTCTAACTAAGTATTTTAAAACACACTTGGAGAATTTATTCGAATCATTATTAGAACATCATGTGAATCACTATTCGTATCACCTTATTCGATTCACCTTATTAGAACAATGATTAGAATCACATTCGATTCATCTTATATTAGACTCACATTAGGATTACACTCGACTTATATTGTACCATCTGAACTCATTATGTTACTCTAGTTCAGCTACATCTTATTTTACAGTCTTCTTTGCTATGTTTCTTTTCTTGTTTAGTTATCTTACTTTTTTTTACCTTAACTGCTCTCTACATCATTACTCGTACAAACTGCCATTTTCATCAATACAACTGTCTATAACTGCTTTATAGTTCTCTGCCATTTAGTTGGGATTTTTTGATGAATTGTACTCGTTCCAGTCCTGACTGGACCTGTTGAAAATATTACAGATGTTTGCCCTGAGGATATTTGCCCTACTTGCCTTGGAGCAGGAGATGGCTTAGCTACCTATGGCCCCGACACTCAGGAGTGATCGGGAGACTAGCTAGTAGACTTGGTTTAGTTTTCATGTTTTAGAACTTGAATTGTAAAAACTTGAGATACGAGTTTAAATTTGAGTTTGTTGAGATATTATTATTTAGTAGTTTAAAATTGTTGTTGTTTAGTCTTTAGTTATAAACTTTTGTGTTATCTTATCGTTCTTAGACTGTGATTGAGATTCATTATATCTATACTTGTCCTCCGTTCGGAGTTGAGATTTGACAAGTACATTATATAATTGCGTGAGTTGTTGATTAGATAGTAAACTAGGACAGCGTTCTACCGCCGACACTGCGGCGTAGGATGGACGTACACACTTCTCGTGCCCCTACACAGGGTGCGGGTTGTGACACATTTTTAGTGGTGGCCCATGCAGGTCGAGAGTCGCATTAGTGCGATATCGTGGTAGTACGGCGACTTAGTTGTACTGCTGCGAGCCTGCGATAGGATTGAGAGATAGGCTTTAGCGGAGAGGTACTTAATCACAGTTAGGACTACTTGAGAAGATTCCTGGGATGACCCTTGAGAATCTCATTATGAACTTCGATTTGAAAATCCTTTTCCTCTTGTTTTGATTCACCCTCACTCCTTGATGTTTAAAGGATCTTAGACTATTAACTTTCTTCATCGTTATCCTTACTTATATTTTGTCTATCTTATGTTGCTAATTTAGCACCAGTTTTGCAAGCTTATCTTATTCGAGCTTGATCATGACATATTTTATTGGGAGCTGGCACCCACTAACATATTGTCTAATCAGAACCGGTGCATGATGGTCTGATCAACCTATTGCACTTTGGTTCACTTCTCATATATTATTCTACATGGAGGGAGACATAGTTAAATTTGCCCTAGAGTCTCATCCACGACAGCTTTGGCAATTATCTTTTGAATTATTTCCATCGCCTATGAACCACGTATTGTACTTAATAACATCGCCTTTGAACTCATTATTGTTTTGCCTTTCACATATTTCAGATAGAAAAGGCACTGTACTTGATAGATCAACCCAAGGTATCATGTTTAGTTTCCCTATCCAACGGAAGAAATTGACTTATTTCTATATCCTTGCATCATCCCTCAAATTCTAATTCCTTGATCATGACCAGTCCACCGGGTCATCCTCCTTATCATCCAGTATTTGGAATCTTATTCAATTGTGACATGGATATCAAATCTTGGATACTCGTGCTCAGACTTCAATGGCCTCGTTCTCCATCTTGCCCAAACTTCGATATATCTTGAAATTGATCAACTTAGATCGTGCCAGGACTAAATCCACTTTTATATACTGTGTTATTGGATTTCAATGCTATTGACACTCGTGCCTTAAACTTTCAATTTTGATAATCTTGGAATGGTAACCCTTCATAATTAATTCCTAGTTGTCCTTATCAGTTTCATATAGGATGGTAGACTGTCCTTTTGCACCTCCTTTTGAGGGAGCTAGGCCACCTGTAGCTCAGCACCAACGGGGTGGAGCTTTTGTGATGGCGGTCGAGGAGACCGATGCTGCAGGTGATGGGTTAGCAGGTTTGTCCTTCTCATTCTTCCTCTCCACTTTTCTGTGTGATTCCATTAGTACCTGCCAAGATATATTTGTGATTGCTAGATAGTGTAGCTACCCTGTTCGAGACCGTGGAGTCATGACCAGTAGGACAGTGTTGCATGTTATCTTTGATTTTGATTGTTGGGGGTTTGACCTAGTAGGGATACGATCATCTTAATTTCGAGGACGAAATTTTTCTAAGGTGTGTACGATTGTAACATCCAGTTTTCCAGATGAGGATAATTTTAAAATTTTGTAATTATAATTATTAATTATTGATATTTATTTTATATTATAATCTTTGGTGATTTTTAATGATTTTTTTAAACTATTTAAAAATTGCTTTAAGTCATGACTTATGATTTTGACGTGCTGCTAGTGAAACCCTAGAGACTGCATGACCTAGAGCCTAACCATGTCATTAGGATGATTTAATTATCATTTTTAGCCTAGGGGTATTTTGGTCATTTTGATTTACTTGATGATTTATTGAATTGGTGAATTCTAGGTTGACTTGACTTGTTGAGACCTAGTGAACTAGCCTAGAACATAACCCTAGCCATGGTAACCCTAGTCTAACTTGAGTTAACCCATTTTAGTCATTAGAGATTTGTTTTAGAATGAGGGGATTTGGTTTAGTGAATTTAAGTCATGGCTTATGACTTCATGACTTAATTAATCAAGACTTAAGCCCATGGCCCAATTTAGGAAACCCTAACCCTAATTCCTCCCTTTATGACCAGACATAGGGATCCCCACCCTATATAAACACTTATTCCCTAGGGCTTGCCTCTTTCTTTTATTTATTTCAACATTGAAAAAGAAAGGTATTTATCCCTCTTCCAAAAATCCCCATAAATCCATTTTAATCCTACTTTCTTGCATTAGAACCTAATACTCTCTTATTTTCTGATTTTGGGGTTTAATTCCAGCTTTGGGTCAATTTGGAGCTTTTGCCATCAAGAGGAGGAATCCCCCATTTGAAGCTTTTCCAAGCTTTTTTCACATATAGGTAAAACCCCTTAAATTGTTTTAAATTTTGGTTTTCTTTGCATGCAGGACTAGATCTAGGAGTCCCCTAGGTGTCCCCGAAATTTGGGTAGAATTCGTGTCCGTTTGGTATCCGTATCGGACACGTGTCATAGTGTCTCCTAGGTGTTTGATAAAATGCTTGTGAGAATTAAATGGTATTATTTTCAAAAACTAATTAAATGGAAAAATAGGTTTTTAAGTGTAGATCACAAATCAAATGGACTGAGCACGAATTAGGCCCGTGTCCGTATCCAAATTGGACACGAATACGCTGCACACTACACCTCTGCACTGATTTTAGGTCTCTGACACGACTATAAAACAAGGACACGACACGACTTGAGGGTCGTGTAGACACCTAGACACCTAGACCTAGTCCCCCTCTACCCCTAAAGACGATTACGACGTGTCACGTGTCGTGTGTCACGCACACGAGACTCTGACACGCCTGCACGAGATACTGCATCGTGCCTGTGTTCTCCCCTGCTACTCGGGCCCCCTATAGGACACGACACGACGACTCAAGCGACGAAACTTGGTACACGTGTTGTCCTAATGACTAACATCCTACCCATAAATTTTCATGCGACCTCGATGTGTGTGCACGAAGAAATCGTGTGTGTACGTGTTTTGCCCTGCACTGTGCACACGTGTTTTGTGTCTCTGATACGGGGCTGTAGATTGGACATGACATGGTTTTGACACGTTGTAGGGTGATGAAACTCTAGCCCTATCATGGGCGAACGTGTATGCACAGGCTCGATAACTCTCGAGCTCTGTGTCGTGTCCAATCGGACACGACATGGCCGCACGAGGCAATGCTGAGCACTGTCCTCTGATGCCTATTCGACTTTTGATTGGACCCGTTGTACACCACTTGGACATGAACCCTGTGGTTCAGTAGACACCTAGACACTTGCTTGACACCCTGACACGAATACGAGAGGTTTGGTTTGACACACTGTATCCAAACCCATTCGACACACACCATACACACTGTTTGCCTTATATTTCTCTGATACCATGTTAGGAACTCTATGTAGGACACTTTGGTTACTGTTAGACACTTGGACACTACCTGACAACCTCTCTGGACACTTGTGTGGACACACTTGACACCGGGTCGAGCAAGGTTCAGTTTGTGTTGTGTGTGTGAATATTAGATTGGATTAGATATGATTGAAGTTGTGTTCAATTGAGTTTTAGTGGGTTATGTTTTGGTTTTAACTTATTTTTTTGAATGATAACTGAACTGTCATGTTTCACTAAGAAAACCTGGAATGAATCAGTGTACCAGATAAGAAATCCAATGTTAACATGATTGTTAGGATGCAGTGCATGATAGGTTTTTCTGAGAATGTTAACTTTCATAAAACTGTCAATAGCCATGTTCAATCCAGATTAAACTGAAATAAAATCCTGAATGATTCAATATGTGTAAACCTTAGAACATATCGAGCTATTCCTGAGTTTCAGTTAGAGGTTTACTGAGTTCCTGAGTTTTCAATGACTGTATCCTGAGATTCAAATCTGGGAATGTTGATATGTGTGGTTTTAACCTGAGATGGTTCAGGATTCAACCTGAGTTTAGATTCATTTCCGAATTTGGTTTCATGAATTGATTGGGTTTCGATTTTAGTGATGTAGGTTTCAAGAAGATTTCGAATTATGTTAACTGATATTAATGATTGGACTGTCAAGTGAACAATAACTGAGATTTGAGATTGAATTGGGATTTGAAATGTTCTGAGTTCAAATATATCTTGATGTTTAGATTTTCATGTTAGTTTAGGATTTGCATGATTGATTGGGTTTTCGAAATTAGGTTGAATGAAATATATATATATATATATATATATATATATATATATATATATATATATATATATATATATATATATATAAACTGTCAAGTGAAATTCCCATGTATCACATTGATTTCCTATTTTTTCACTAATTTTCAGATAACACACACACAAAAACTAATTTTGACACCAATCACATTCCTGAGATTAGGAGTTGGGTTGAATAGTTGGGTTAGCCTATAGGCTTACCTATAGGATACTTTGGCTTAAGTTGAGATATGTGGACTGTCATTGATTCCTGAACATTCAACCCCAGTTTAAAACTGATTTCCTATTTCATAAATTCTATGTTCCATTCACCATTGCACAAACTCACACATCCTAGTCTATCCCTCTGTACACATAACAATGTTTCCTATTTTCACATTCATGTACCACACATTCCATAATATACACTAACCTATTTCACATCTCACACATTTCAGTCTCTTCTTTCCCTCTTTTAAATATGTATATATATGTACCTATATATACATGAATGCAATGCTATGTATCCACATATGTAATATAGGTATACCATGTATGTTAAACTAAATGTTAGATATGCAGAAAAATGTACTTAAGGTTGCATTCATATTTGTTATGAATATTGTAATAAAGATATGCATATAGGCAATGTAATGTACTATCAATGCATTG
Source organism: Iris pallida (assembly GCA_029216955.1). Taxonomy (NCBI): domain Eukaryota; kingdom Viridiplantae; phylum Streptophyta; class Magnoliopsida; order Asparagales; family Iridaceae; genus Iris; species Iris pallida. The sequence continues at coordinate 6,634,923 of JANAVB010013999.1, forward strand.
GTATATGCAATGTATGCATGTTGTGTGCCTCAATGCCATGTAATGTAATATAGAATGATATACAATGTATGCTCAATGATAAGGTAGTACCCAATGTATGCCTCTATATGCATGAATGTATATATTTATATATTGAATCTATTTGGTATATAGCCTAGTGTTAGAGTGACCTATGGGTGGTTGTTTAGACTTGAGTTGACTGACTTAGACCTACTTTGACTTGGACCTAGTTTGACCTAGACGGTTGACCATGTTTGACTTAGAGTTGACTTTGACCTAGATTGACCCAGAAATCATGTAGATTGCATCGTAGATTTTATTTACCTTGTTTTAAACACATTATAACCCATACTGCTCTATTTAGGACATTGTGACTCCGGTGCAGACAACTGATATTACATTACTCTTTTCAGATTATCAGGCGAGTACATTCTCTGATAGTTCTCTCATTTATTTGTCAATTACTGTACTTCAGTTCTAGTTAGCTGTATGTGATTCTCTGTTACAAACACGTATTTTTATTTCTGAATCCATATATACGACACACATACTTACTCGTCTTACCTCTATTATTCGAATCACCATACGAATCACTATTCGAACCACCTATTCGTATCTTCATTTGCTGGTTGGACTTGTATTCTTCTTATGTGTTGGATTATGGATTCATTTGTATTAGATGGGCAGGGAAATACTTGATTAGACATGTGAACATTCCCACTATTCGAACCACCCCCTGTGAATAATATTCGAACGATAGCCATTCCACACCCAGCTAGGTGTGTGATGATTCGGATTTACCCTTAGCCGTTTACATGTCTAACTAAGTATTTTAAAACACACTTGGAGAATTTATTCGAATCATTATTAGAATATCATGTGAATCACTATTCGTATCACCTTATTCGTATCACCTTATTCGATTCACCTTATTAGAACTATAATTAGAATCACATTCGACTCATCTTATATTAGACTCACATTGGGATTACACTCGACTTATATTGTACCATCTGAACTCATTATGTTACTCTAGTTCAGCTAGATCTTATTTTAAACTCTTCTTTGCTATGTTTCTCTTCTTGTTTAGTTACCTTACTTTCCTTGTACCTTAACTGCTCTCTACATCATTACTCGTACAAACTGCCATTTTCATCAATACAACTGTCTATAACTGCTTTATAGTTCTCTGTCATTTACTTGGGATTTCTTGATGAATTGTACTCGTTCCTGTCTTGACTGGACCTGTTGAAAATATTACAGATGTTTGCCCGGAGGATATTTGCCCTACTTGCCTTGGAGCAGGAGATGGCTTAACTACCTATGGCCCCGACACTCAGGAGTGATCGGGAGACTAGCTAGTAGACTTGGTTTAGTTTTTATGTTTTAGAACTTGAATTGTAAAAACTTGAGATACGAGTTTGTATTTGAGTTTATTGAGATATTATTATTTAGTAGTTTAAAAATGTTGTTGTTTAGTCTTTAGTTATAAACTTCTGTGTTATCTTATCGTTCTTAGACTGTGATTGAGATTCATTATATCTATACTTGTCCTCCGTTCGGAGTTGAGATTTGACAAGTACATTATATAATTACGTGAGTTGTTGATTAGATAGTAACCTAGGACAGCGTTCTACCGCCGACACTGCGGCGTAGGCTGGACGTACCAACTTCTCGTGCCCCTAGACAGGGTGCAGGTCGTGACAGAAAAATACATGAGAAAAGAAATAATTTTGGCGAGCAAAGCGAAGACGATCCAAATGCAATCATCCTCGTAGAGAAGTAATGATCATGGCTAGAGCTAGAACACCTGCGAAAAATAATAGCACACACCTGGCGAGATAACCAGGTCCTCAGAGGGACGTAACAAGACACATAATATCATGTCATATAAACTGAATAAATATTACTCAAATAAATAAGTCAATTGAATTATAACATGGTCCAATACACACATATTGAACTAGCTTACCACCTCCCCAACCAAACAAAGACAGGAGATGGTAAACTAGTTCATGATGACGTATCTTTCCATGCCATGAATCCAATATGGTATCCGGACCCCAACAAGGTTCAATACCTTCCCATCGAAGTAGTATGTCACACCTACAACCAAACAAGGACAAGATGTGACGAACCAATCCGGGACAAGTTATTGTTCCAAGCCACGGTCAGATACAAGTACCTAAACCAAAAGTACTCGTACCTAACGGATAAAGGTGCCTAACCGTTCTAAGTGAAATGTAGTTAAGAACAATCCTTTCTATGCATGGGCCCTGGCTAAATAGGATCGGCATTGTCCCCCCTTGGGCACTAGAGGCCCCATCAGTAAGAGCATGACGTTCCGCAGAACCGTCAGTGGCCGTCAGTAATCATGGGTAATCTGACCCGTGTCTCTGGCGGAACTCACGGGTTACAAAAAGGAAAGTGCATCGAAGCCCATACGCTAAGGAATTGTTCTCCCTGCCCAATGCCTACTGTGTTGTATCCACAACACAAAATCACTATAACCGCTAAGTCAAACTTGCATGCAACCTCTATTAGCGGTTACTCCTATCGTACGGCTTGTACGTACTGGTGGCCAGCCAATCACGCACGTCCGTATTCTACATGCGACACACAACTTCGTGGTACAACGTGTCAAGGCCATGAATGCAACACACAAAGGTGGTCCCTTAAATCTAGGTTGAATCTACAAGAAAATAATACAAAGCAGGAAATATAAATAAACAGTAAGTTCTAACAGGTTATGCCATGTATCACAGTTTATTTTGCATAAAGAAAATAATGAAGAATGAATGAAATATGAGCTAAAATAAATAAACAGCAAATGGCAAGGTGTCTTGCCTGGTAGGACGCCTGGTGTACTACAATGATCAATGTGGCACGAACTGCGACTTCGGTGCAACAACTACGCAAGTGGACCTCTGTTGATGGCACGGACAGTTCTATTGGGTTCGGGATGGTCAGAATTGTTAAGGTCGACATAGGGTAGTCTAGAATTGGTGAGGAATAGGAGATTTGGGATTGATCATGGACATGAGATTGATCGATAGAAAATGGATATATATAATTTTAGAAAAATATCTACACTTTGGAATCTAGATTTTATTAGTAAAATAAACTGTTAGGAATAATACATTGAAAAGTCGAACTACTTTTGGGCTATACTAAGTTTTATAATATTTCTAGGTAGAAAACCATATCTTATTAATTAAAATAACTTTACGAAAATACTTGAAAATATATATATAATAAATTTAGAAATTATACTTTTATTATCCGATAGTTGGAACACCTTAACAAAATATTTACATAATACTTAAAAAATAAAATTAATAAAGTTTATAACAATGATCCATACCTATACTATTAACATGGAAATAATAAAATAATTAATAATAATAGTAATAATAATTATCTAATAACAATAATAATATTAATAATAGTACTAGTGAACATACCAGTATGTATACCTAGTAAATACTTATACTGAAATTTTAAATCAAAAAAATCAAAACTAATAAAAATACTTAAACAATAACTACTCGACTACTACTAAATATAATGATGATGATAATAATAATAATAATAATAAATAATAATAGCAGCTTACTGGTTACTGCTGCTCTTCCTTTAATGAGCTATTGAGAGGAAAAAAATCGAAACAAACAAAAAAGAAATAAAACAAAACTATGCTATCAGCTGCTGTTATAGAAAGGGGGAAAGAGAGAGCGAGTGAGTATGGGAGGAGAGAGATGAATGGAAGAAGGAAGAAGGGGCGGAGGCGATCGGAAGATGTGCGGGCGGAGGAGATCGGACGACGACGAGGAGGGGGAAGGAGATGGGAGATGGTGGAGGGAGTGCACTCAGAGGAAGGGTGCACAAGCGACGGAGGGCGACGGACTGCTGCCGTGGAAAGTGGCGGACAGGGGAGCAGAAATGGCGGTGGAGGGATGTACGGTCTCCGGCGGTGGGTGGCGCTGGGAGGCGTCGGGACGCAGCGGAGAAGGACAGAAAGAAGGGGGTTTTGCTTCACCGGGCGGCGCTACTCCGGTGAAGGTAGATCTAGAGTAGGGCGAAATACGTGGTTCAGTAGAGGCGGTCGATGGAGGCGCTTAGGCGAAGGGTTTTGGGCGGCGCTGCAGCGGCGGTCAGCGTGACGCGGTGGCGGGGGATCGGCGCGGGGCGTCGTCGATGATGGCGCGGAGGGAAAGCTCGCTCGGCCGGAGCCGAGCGCGGGTGGCGGACGGCGGTTTGCCGCAGGCGGCTGGCGCGACTTCGGTGGAGGTAAGCACCGGTGATGGTGGTATTTAATTGGGTTTTTCTTTTTATTGCTGCTGGTGTTTGATGGTGGCGGGGCGGTGGTTTTGGTGGCGGCGACCAGGGATGGTCGGAGGTGTTCGTGTTGGGTGGCCGGAGTTGGCGTGGTGACGACCACGGATTGTGGTGGTGGTAGAATAGTGGAGTCGGGTTTATTTTGACGGGTGGTTGGAATGCCGATGGTGGCGGTGGCAGGGATTGGGCTCGGGTGGCTGGGTGCGGCCAGGGTTTTTGTTGGGTCGTGTGGTAGTGGGTTTGGTGGTCGTGGAGACGGTGGTAGTGGTTGTGTTTTGGTGGCGTAGTGGGTCTGTGCTGTCTATGTCGAGGACAGGGGTCTGTCGGAGCACAGGATAGTCTGTGGTGCTCTATGGAGACGGGTACGGCGGAGAAGAGGTGGTGGTGGGATGATGGGGGTTCGGCCAGGATGGGGCTGGAGATGGTTAGAATAGGTTTAGATTAGGAATTTGATTTTGTCGGGGGGTGTCCGGCACGGAAGAGACGATAATATATATGTAAAATATGGAGTAAGAATTTGGATGGACATAGACACAATGCACGTAGATTTATAGAGAAATTTATGGATGTCAGAAATTTGTGGAGGAGTACCTGCCTATTTATAGGATATGGGAATTTCCAGTTGGATAATGATTAGGATTGTTTAAACCCAATTAGATAATTGCTACTAATTTAAAATCAATCAATTTCAAATCCAAATACAAATCCAATTTAAATCAAATTAAATTTTTAGTTTAAAATCAATGGGATAAATCAAATTTCAAATATTTAACTATTTAAATAAATCCAAAATTTCAAATCAAGGTTTAAATCGCCACAAAAATTTTGAAATATATTTTCCAAAAATACTAATAATAATAATTTCTCAAATTATATTATTATTTAAAATAAACTAATAAATAATTACGAAATATATATGTATGCACAAATAATATTTATAAATATACACTTTTCTAGTATACAATAAAAATATTATTTTTTATTAATAATTGTGAGAAATGAAATGCTTTATAAATAAAATAACAAACTTGAAAATTTTGGAATGATAACAAAATAATTATTATGTATATTATTTTGAAACTATAGAAAAAATATTTTTCAAAAATATGTACGCTCGCACATATTCGCACTCGTCGAGCAATTACGAAAAATAAAATTTTGTGCGTGACGTACAATGCATCTACGCGACGTATAAATACAAAAAATCACTATTAAATTTATTAAAAAAATTAGTAGAAATTTAGGGGTTTTACATCCTACCCAACTTTAAAAAAATTCGTCCTCGAAATTAAGAATTTGTAGGGGGTGAGAAGGCACAACGGTAGATAGAAGGATTCCTTAAAGAAGTTTATATGGTCGTAGTCTAGATTGAGGATATGATTTAGAGACGATTGTAATCACTTCTTAAATTCAAGTGATTAGAAAGTCAAGTTTGTAGATTTAGGGTTGAGGGAAAGGTCGAGTAGTTCAAGACAAAGATATAGTTACATTGGGTGGTAATGGGGATAGGATAGTTAGAGAAAGTTTTAGTATAACGCCTTCATCCTTCTAAAATTGGTGAAGGCGAAAGCAATATAGAGTTCGAAGGAGGCGTTATCGAATACGAATACGTGATTCAAAGACGATCGAATAATTTCAAAGGAATTATCAAGGTAGTCGTGGATGGGATTTTAGAGGGCAAGTTTAACTTTGTCCCCATCCACGTAGAACGATATATATATAAGCGAACCAAAGTGCACTCGGTTGATCATACCATCATGCACCAGTTCTGATTAGACAATATGTTAGTGGAAGCGACCCAATTAACATATGTCTTGAACAAGCTCGATAAAAGAATAAGCTTGCAAAAACTAGGCTACATTAGCATCATTAGTCTAGATAGTACAAATATAGGCACGTGAGTTTAAGATTGAAATAAATAACCAATATGAATAGTCCGTGAGTCATAAGAATCTAAGTCTTGTTTATTCCTATACCATCATTCTACGGTTTTATTGACCAAGGCTTGGTTGACCAAATGGGTTAAATTTCTCTACTCTCTATAGTCTAGATAATACTGTTGGTATTCCCTTAATGGTCAAGGGTGTGTCAGGTCGTGGGGTATTCTACCCAACTTAAAGAATTAAGATAATGGGTGTTTGGGACATCTAACTAGTAGGTCAATCTCTAGCAAGCACGAAGGGAAGATAATAATTATGATAGAAGGAATCAAACAAGATGTAATCGATGAGTCGGTCGAATATGGAATCGAGGAAAAAGGTCAAGTATGTGGATGAGATCCTAGACTTCTAATCCTATTCGTAGGCTTGCTTGGTACAGTAAAGTAACCAAACAATTTATCTTGACCTGCATGGGCCACCACAAAAACATGTAACGCCCCAGTCCCAAAATACGTAGGACTAGGAACGTAGACATGCCAGCCGTATAATAAATATACGTAAGCTATAAAATACAGTAGAACTATAACTAATTTCATCGACACTAATAAATGAATAAAAGATATCATATAACGTAATGAATTATCTTGATACAATATGTTGGGCGGAGACAAATCCACTACCAACAAGTAAAGAAAAAATACATGAAAAAAGAAATGATTTTGGAGAGCGAAGCGATGACGATCCAAGTGCAATCATCCTCGTAGAGAAGCAATGATCACGGCTAGAACTAGAAAACCTGCAAAAAATAATAGCACACACCTGGCGAGATAACCAGGTCCTCAGAGGGACGTAACAGGACACATAATATCATGCCATATAAACTGAATAAATATTGCTCAAATAAATAATTCAATTGAATTATAACATGGTCCAATGCACACCTATTGAACTAGCTTCCCACCCTCCCAACCAAACAAGGACAGGAGATGGTAAACTAGTTCACGGTGATGTATCTTTCCATGCCATGAATCCAATATGGTATTCGGACCCCAACAAGGTCCAATACCTTCTCATCGAAGTAGTAAGTCACACCTACAACCAAACAAAGACAAGATGTGACGAACTAATCCACGACAAATTATTGTTCCAAGCCACGGTCAGATACAAATACCCAAACCAAAAGTACTCGTACCTAACGGATAAAGGTGCCTAACCGTTCTAAGTGAAATGTAGTTAAGAACAATCCTTCCTATACATGGGCCCTGGCTAAATAGGATCGGTATGGTCCCCCCTTGGGCACCAGAGGCCCCATCAGTAAGAGCATGACATTCCGCAGAATCGCCAGTGGCCGTCAGTAATCATGGGTAATCTGACCCGTGTCTCCGGCGGAGCTCACGGGTTACAAAAGGGAAAGTGCATCGAAGCCCATACGCTAAGGAATTGTCCTCCCCGCCCAATGCCTAATGTGTTGTATCCACAATACAAAATCACTATAACCGCTAAGTCAAACTAGCATGTAACCTCTATTAGCGGTTATTCCAATCGCACGGCTTGTACGTACTGGTGGCCAGCCAATCACGCACATTCGTGTTCTACATGCGACACACAACTTCGTGGTACAACGTATCAAGGCCATGAATGCAACACACAAAGGTGGTCCCTTAAATCTAGGTTGAATGTGCAAGAAAATAATACATAGCAGGAAATATAAATGAACAGTAAGTTCTAACAGGTTATGCCATGTATCACAGTTTATTTTGCATATAATAAAGAATGCATAAAATATGAGCTAAAATAAGTAAACAGCAAATGGCAAGGTATCTTGCCTGTAGGACGCCTGGTGTACTGCAATGATCAATGTGGCACGAACTGGGACTTCGGTGCAACAACTATGCAAGTGGACCTCTGTTGATGGCACGGACAGTTCCATTGGGTCCGGGACGGTCAGAATAGTTAAGATCGACATAGGGTAGTCTAGAATTGGTGACGAATAGGAGATTTGAGATTGGTCATGGACATGAGATTGATCGGTAGGAATTGGATATATATGATTTTAGAAAAATATCTACACTTTGGAATCTAGATTTTATTTGTAAAATAAACTGTTAGGAATAATACATTGAAAAGTCAAACTACTTTTGGGCTAAACTAAGTTTTATAATATTTCTAGGTAGAAAACCATATCTTATTAATTAAAATAACTTTACGAAAATACTTGAAAATATATATATATATATATATATATATATATATATATATATATATATATATATATATTTTATATATATATATATATATATATATATATATATATTTTAATATATATATATATATATATAATAAATTTAGAAATTACACTTTTATTATCTGATAGTTTGAACACCTTAACAAAATATTTACATAATACTTAAAAAATAAAAATAATAAAGTTTATAACAATGATCCATACCTATGCTGTTAACATGGAAATAATAAAATAATTAATAATAATAGTAATAATAATTATCTAATAACAATAATAATATTAATAATAGTACCAGTGAACATACCAGTATGTATACCTAGTAAATACTTATACTGATATTTTAAATCAAAAAAATCAAAACTAATAAAAATACTTAAACAATAACTACTCTACTACTACTAAATATAATGATAATAATAACAATAATAATAATAATAATAATAATAATAATAATAATAATAATAATAATAATAATAAATAAAAATAGCAGCTTACTGGTTACTGCTGCTCTTTCTTTAATGAGCTATTGAGAGGAAAAAGAAAAAAAAATCGAAACAAACAAAAAAGAAACAAAATAAAACTATGCTATCAGCTGCTGTTTATAGAAAAGGGGGAAAGAGAGAGCGAGTGAGTATGTGAGGAGAGAGAGGAACGAGAGAAGGAAGAAGGGGCAGAGGCGATTGGGAGATGTGCGGGCGGAGGAGATCGGACGGCGACGAGGAGAGGGAAGGAGATGGGAGACGGTGGAGAGAGTGCACGCGGAGGAAGGGTGCGCAAGCGGCGGAGGGCGACGGAGTGCTGGCGTGGAAAGAGGCGGAGAGGGGAGCGGAAACGGCGGTCGAGGGATGTACGGTCTCCGGCGGTGGGTGGCGCTGGGAGGCACCGGGACGCGGCGGAGAAGGACGAGAAAAAGGGGGTTTTGCTTCACCGGGCGGTGCTACTCCGGCAAAGGCGGATCTAGAGTAGGGCGAAGAACGGGGTTCAGTGGAGGCGGTCAATGGAAGCGCTCAGGCGAAGAGTTTTGGGCGGCGATGCAGCGGTGGTCGGTGTGACACGGTGGCGGGGGATCGGCGCGGGGCGTCGCCGGTGATGGCACGGAGGAAAAGCTCGCTCGGCCGGAGCCGAGCGCGGGTGGCGGACGGCAGTTCGCAGCAGGCGGCTGGGCGCGACTCCGGTGGAGGTAAGCGCCGATGATGGTGGTATTTAATTGGGTTTTTCTTTTTATTGTTGCTGGTGTTTGATGGTGGTAGGGCGGTGGTTTTGGTGGCGGCGACCGGGGATGGTCTGAGGTGTTCAAGTTAGATGGCTGGAGTTGGCGTGGTGATGACCACGGATTGTGGTGGTGGTGGAATAGTGGAGTCGGGTTTATTTCGGCGGGTGGTCGGAATGCCGATGGTGGCAGTGGCAGGGATTGGGCTCGGGTGGCTGGGTGCGGCAGGATTTTTGCTGGGTCGTGTGGTGGTGGGTCTGGTGGTCGTAGAGATGGTGGTAGTGGTTGTGTTTTGATGGCGTAGTGGGTCTGTGCTGTTTATGTCGGGGACAGGGGTCTGTCAGAGCACGGGATAGTCTGTGGTGCTCTATGGAGACGGGTGCGACGGAGAAGAGGTGGTGGTGGGATGATGGGTGTTCGGCCAGGATGGGGCTGGACATGGTTAGAATAGGTTTAGATTAGGAATTTAATTTTGTCGGGGGGTGTCCGGCACGGAAGAGACGATAATGTATACTTAAAATATGGAGTAAGAATTTGGATGGACACAGACACGATGCACGTAGATTTACGGAGAAATTTGTGGATGTCAAAAATTTGTGGAAGTGTACCTGCCTATTTATAGGATGTGGGAATTTCCAGTTGGATAATGATTAGGATTGTTTAAACCCAATTAGATAATTGCTACTAATTTAAAATCAATCAATTTCAAATCCAAATACAAATCCAATTTAAATCAAATTAAATTTTTAGTTTAAAATCAATGGGATAAATCAAATTTCAAATATTCAACTATTTAAATAAATCCAAAATTTTAAATCAAGGTTTAAATCGCCATAAAAATTTCGAAATATATTTTCCAAAAATACTAATAATAATAATTTTGAAAATTACATTATTATTTAAAATAAACTAATAAATAATTATGAAATATATATGTATGCACAAATAATGTTTACAAATATACACTTTTCTAGTATACAATAAAAATATTATTTATTATTAATAATTGTGAGAAATGAAAGGCTTTATAAATAAAATAACAAAGTTAAAAATTTTGGAACGATAACAAAATAATTATTATGTATATTATTTTGAAACTATAGAAAAAAAATATTTTTCAAAAATATGTACGCTCGCACATATTCGCACTCGTCGAGCAATTACGAAAAATAAAATTTTGTGCGTGACGTACAATGCATCTACGCGACGTATAAATACAAAAAATTACTATTAAATTTATTCTTTTAAAAATTAGTAGAAATTTAGGTGTTTTACATGGGGCCACCAGAACTGGAGAACTCGTGAGATTTAACGTTTGGAGCCCTGCTTCGAGAATCTTTATACGTTGTTGATGGTTTGACCCTTCGATAATTCCGACATTTTTACCCCATGTCATGTACATTTTCATCAGATGAGAGGAAGTGGATAGTGAAGTGGACCTCTCGCTCTCTGGTTCAGACCCTTGAGCTTCAATATCCTCGAAAAAGACATGCAGATTGGTGTTGTCCTCAAAATCTAGGGGATAACTACATTCAGTTTGTTGATGATACACACCCAGATGCATCAGTGTAGTTCCATGTGAAACCTAGTCTGGTTAAAATGACGAATTATAATGGAACATCAGATATTTACTACCCCCGGCCCATATTGCCGATAAAATAGCAATCTTTCCTGTCGAAGACTTAGTTTTTGAACAGGTCTGTTTTAATATCCCAGTTGCTCATAGCTAGCTTGCTAGCTTGACGCTGACTTTTTGATGCACTGGCCGAGAACGGAGGATTATTAGGTTTGGAACTCTTCTTCAAGGAAGGCAAATTCCATATAGTACGACACGAGGAAATATAAGTTCTTCCTCGCCTTCTATAGGCCCCCTTCTTCCGAGATGCTGTCGAATGAGTGCTGATGTTTATAGTCTTTGGAAGACAAATTGCTTTGCAGGTGGAGATGATACTATTTTGCTACAGCAGCAGTTGATGATGATGTTAGCACAAGCATCCCTGGAGCAGGCATATTATGCATAACGATCGTCTTACTTGCTTTGAGTTTGGGTTTGATCACGTCATACAAATCGCGTGAAAAGTGATTCATATTTACACCCATTTTATGTGCGCATCCAAGTTGGGCACGTGGGTGAATACGCAAATGGTGCTCTCCCTGACCTAATTCTGGCATATGAGTTACAATTAAGTCATTGGTTTGAGACTGATTGTGAAGTAGATCTACTTCACGCATGCAGCCGAGCTGAGTGCATGGGTCTGTAGCCATAATATTTACCCTCTTGCTTGGTTCCTGCACATGAGATGTGCCCAAGTTACAGGGGGACATTGAGAACTGACCCATTCCTGGCGTTATAGCACCTGAATCAGTTCTGTATATTATGCCATCAGCTACATGCATCACTTTTAATGCATGCTTCTGGCTTGTTACCAGCGTAGCAAGTTGAGTGCACATGGCGCATGCTACCTTGGACTTCTTCGTACTAGCCCTCGAAGTCGCATAGTACTTAGAATCCAAATTTTTCTTGCCAAGTGGACAAGTAATTCTATCAAAGACAAGATTTTCCATGCACTGTAGAATCTATGCACGGGAGACGAGCTGTGCCCTTCCTCTTGTGCTGCATCTTCGACTATAGGTGCATGGACTGGGGATGGCTGTTGGTATTGTGCTTTCCAGACCCATGCACCAACTGAGAGGCAGCAGGGACAGTCCATACAAGCGCATTGTGTGCGCCTAGATTCTGGGATGCTTGGAGCGCATCGTCTTCAGTTCTGCTATAGGGCACAATAGTCTTAGGCAACCATGATCGACGAGTCTTCTTTGGCTTTGCTAGCCGCTTTGAAAGACTCGCGCCTGCCTTCAGAGAGCAAGTCCTCAAAAGGTTGCTGATCGAAGCGAACTACCAGCATCTTTGAGATAATCTGGGCTTATAGTTATCAGACTGCATTACGACCATCTCGTTGGAGGAGAAGTCCCCAGTAGAGTCGCCAGCTTGTTTGCCATTGAGACACGTTTTACTAACTTTTTATGTTAGAAATGACAAGAGTATAAGAGAACTCCTAACAGAAGATATAAGTACATATTAATTCTAGGGAAGTCTGACAGTGGAGATTGAACGTTGTAGTGGTTCCCTTACTCCGTTGACAAACTATGTAAGCCCCCTAGATTTTTTGAGTTATTTTTTTAATTTTTATATAGTATAGTTATTAATAGATATTTTTTAGACTATTATTTACGATCATAGTATATACTTTTTTGTAGCTTTGATTTTTGGAGCACAAGAAATGTCAACCTCTAGAAACTTTCTTCATGAGTTTTTATAACGCCCCAGTCCCAGTAGGACCAAGAATACGGTACATGCCAGCAATATTTTACTAATGGACCAAAACTATCGATCAAGCCTACTCGATAATGCTTAAGCTGTAAATTATGATAATAATCCAGAAATAGAATACAGGTCACATGTACACAGCTAATCTTATCCATAAAAATAATAAGGCACAAGATATCAAGTCCAACAAAATAATACTGATAAAAAGATCTATCCAGCATTAAAAAAATAATAATTGTGCGGAAAAGACATTCCGAAATCGCAGTAAAGAGAAATAGAGTAACTAGTCAACTACAAGTTTACTGGACTATATTAAAGTAAAGTAGCAAGTCCAAGTTAAGAGATGACAAGGATCAAGAGAATCCTTCGAAACTATCTCGACCTTCTGCAAAGGTACGTTACTTGTCTCGACTCCAGAACAGTATATCTCAGGATAGCCTTTCTCTCTGTCTAAGCATGGAGAGATCACCAAGTCCTCAGGGGACCAGCAAGATACATATAAACGTGCCTATTATGACAGTAATAACATGCGAGAAAAAATAGGAATAATAGTACAAGAAAGAATAACACATAGAAGGACTCTATAGATGGTGACATGTCATGAAAATAATATTAATCATGTGATAATAACCGCAGTCCGACAAGGCACTAACAGTCCTATAACAAGTTCTCCACCGCAGCCCGGAGGGGCACTAACAATAAAGGGGTATAGCCACAGCTAATAAAATACTCTCTCCTAAGGTACTAGGAAGTGAAGTCTATCGCGTCTAGTCATATCCAAGTCAAACACAGGTCAAAGTATATCAAGTAATCATGGCACAGGACAATGCAACAGTATCATGATCTATACAAGAAAAATAGTGATATATCGAAGAAAGAAAATAACACACGTGTACGTACATACAACAAGAAAACAAAAAAAGATAACAAGAAATTAAGTAACAATAACATGAATTAAAGAAAGTATGTGATCAAGTGAGACAGAAAAACGTAACAGCAATATAAGAGACGCATACAAATACAATAAAGTTCGGCAAGGTGCACTTGCCTGGTGGTAGTGTGTAGAACCACCAATATCCAATCACTCAATAAACCACAAAAGTTAAACTCCCACAAATGTCTCCGGATGCTAAAATGGATATCACCAATGTTTTTAGCAAAAAATGTCTAAGATTGACTACCCATAAGTCCAATTCTGGACACAGGGGAAAAATAATAATTTTGGGTCAAAATAGTATCCGTCGTTGGACTCGCTTTGCACCAAAAAATATGTCAGAACATATGGTCACTAAAGTCAACAAATTATATACTATAAGTCCAATTTTTTGATATATGAACTCAACAGTATGTCCAAATTTGAATTCCGATGAGCCGTGCACAAAATCTCATGTTAACTCGGATCGTAGACCCGTCAAAATAACGTTCTGGTCGACTTCTCAGAATCGGACCAAACTTGGCTCACATGACCAGAAAACTGATACGAATCCAATGGCATAAGTTTATCACGATGTGATGAACTTGCACAAACTACTTAAGATTTTTTTCAAAGGGACCGATACAGTGTACCTCGACCGATACGCCTCAAATTCGTTGTGCATACGTAACTAATTCGAGTTCCGTCAAAGCCCGCACATCTGCAACATCCATACGCACCTTTTGATGCTCTCATTTATGACGAAGTTGCCCGGTATGTTAGGATGTACTTCGTATCGATAAAAATTCTTAAATTTTTAAAACAGTTTTGCTAAGTTTTTTAGATTTTCAAACTGATTTATCAAGACATACAATAGATGAAATTGAAAACCGTAAACAGGGTTTTAATGTCCTATATGTTGTATTCAAACATATTTAGTTAGATTTTGAAATTATCTTTTATCCTAGTGGTTAGTGGCCTTCCAAACAGTGGGGTTTGAACCCGAACTGTAAATGCAAAAAACAATTTTTATGGATGTTTCTGAAATTTATGAAACTTTATCGAGCAAGCTAAGGCTTTAAGAATAAATCTACTTGAAGGGTGTCGAAGTAGGTCAAGTAGGCTACAGGTAGGATTTTACATAATCAAAAATGATTGGGTAATTGAATAAAAATTCTGTCGTGAATATGAGTACCTTAAAATCGAGGTGGCTGCACAGGGTTCTCTGTTCTGTGCGGCCAGGCATGTTTTTCAGTGATCGACGGCATTTAGGGGCGGCATGCAGTAGCGGCGAGGTTGCTGGGATGTCGTGGATTAGGCTTTGTGTTAGGGTTTTAGAGATTCCCTTCCTTACTCCCTCGGTTTACTTGTATAGGAGGAACTGATGCGGGCTTGGGTTTGTTGCGTGTACTGTTCCCGCTAGGGAACAATACTCCCTAGTTATTTTTTTTCTTTATATATATATATATATATATATATATATATATATATATATATATATATATATATGTATATATTTTATATATATATATATATATATATATATATATATATATATAGGGTGTTATACATATCCATATGTACATACAATTAATATTTAATTCCTAGGAGCACAAAATAACCAATAATAAATATATTTTTATAATAATTATAATATCAATAATAATATTAATAACAAAAATAAAATAAACCAATAATAGGTATAGTTTTTGGGTGAAAATATTACATTCCTACTTTAATTGATCCACAGAAAATCGTACAAATATTCTAAAAATACCATATAAATATTAATAACACTTATATTATACATATAACAAATATTTAAGAAATATTTCTTATTCCTTAAAAATAAAATGCATGCATATACAAAAATTATATCTACATGGACGTCATTGCACACATAATATCTCTACATGGGTTTAGGTTGGGTTCGGATCAAATTTAGGGTAGTTCGATCTAACCGAATTTCCTAAAAGGCATAATCTTAATAAAAAAAACTAATTAAATCATTTATAGGGGTCAAATCACAACTTTGACTGGTTTTCTAGTTGTGACACTACTATAGTTAGGCCTCCCCTAGCATAGTAATACACTAGTCAAGGCATACGACTCCATGCCATAATTTCTAGTCATCTTGTACCCCAAAACTTAACTATGACTAAGGCCATCTATATAAAAAATATTTATAAACTCAAAAAATTACTATTTAAGTCAATAAATAATAAAAAATTATTTCAAAATTTAGGAGTATTACAGTTTTGATCTAGACAAGTTTATCTTCAATTTGATATATCATGTCTCATTCAAATATGTTCTCTTGTATTCTATTTTCGTCGAACAACTTTTGGGTCTATTCAGGTTAAAAGGTTATCTGTCGTAAAACTTGTCGTATTTTCCAACTTAATTTCGGAACCTGACATCGATCCAACCTAAACGATCCAATATATAATTTTGACCTATTTTGATCCTGCTACTCTCATGCCTATGGTGTCCCACTCAATTGAGTTTTCATGTGCTACTTATCTGCAAATGGTACAAGAGACCCGTTTATAGTCATTTTGATGTTAAATTCTATTGGAAATAATTTCGGAACTTAATCCTAGCCAACCTAACTTAGTAGGGACCACCTTAGGATGCCAAACCATAGTAGAACCCTATTAAATTGATTTAAATCAATTTAAGAGCAACCATGTGCTCAAATTCTAACAACTTTGACAGAAGTCAAAAATCCCACCCATAGAAGGAAACAACTACTATGCTAATCAAATTGATTGATTGGTTGACCAAATCAACTCCAATTCAATCCAACCAAAACCTAAATTTTCATAAATCATAGGGGGACAAAACCCTATATATATACAACCCTTGGCCACCCACCTCCTTTCCATTAAGCAAAACCCGAACCCCCCATTTCCGTTGGCCGACGCCCATATAGCCTTGGCTGACCCCCCCTTTCAAACCACTTTCTCTTCGAGTTTTAAGCCATCCACCACCACTCCAAAGAGCCTCTCAAATATACCACCATAGCATCTCTCGGGAGCACCACGTTGTCTTCGGAGAGAGATCCATGCCTTCAAAGACACCAAAATCTTACCGTTTCAGTATGAAATTCAGCAGTAGGTTAGTGCCTTGTAAAATAGGTTAAAAATAGTTTTTCACATCTATTTTGCCGCAAAGTAAATCTAATTGATAGCCCTACTTGTATTCTATGATGTCCAATTTCTAACTCACGCCGTTCTACTTCGTTTGTCCGTGGCGTCCATTGTAATAAAATGTGTCCAGAATTGACCAATTTTGGTGTGGAGACTTTTTCGACGACTTTGAACCTCGATTGATCTCCGACAATACCTTGGTAAGATCTTTAACATCTATATCTACTATCAAGAATCAATGTTTATGAATATTTGCAAGAATTTTATGTTGATATGTCATTAGTTTGATCCTATCAATTTTCAGACACCGATAAACCAATCAAAATCCATCTATTTGATTCCAAACATTCGTAGGATTTAATTATTATATAAATATGATAAATTTAGATGAAAAATTATATTAAATTTTAATTATTCTAATTTATTCCAGAATAAATAATTTCTATATTTTTTTATGATTTTTTGCTTCTGAATTGAAATTCAATGTCACTACCAGAATAAGTCATTTTAGCGACGCCAGAACACATCGCTAAAATGACAAAAAAAACGTCGCTACAACGGTTTACCGACGTATTTAGCGACCTTTTCTTGTGGACGCGGAAAGCCATGTCACTAACAGGCAAAACTTCGGTAATCGTCGCTATTACCGACGCTTACCGACGTCAATAAACGTCGGTAATTGACCGACGTTCACCGACGTCCACGTCAGAAAAATGGCGACGTCTCAAACATCGGTAAACGTCGCTAAATTTAGCGACGTATACTAGTTGTTACCGACGTTCACCGACTCTGTAGACGAGGGAAATACTGGGACGCTAAACGTCGGTAAACGTCGATATACTTGGAGATTTATCGAAGTTTACCGATGTTTAGCTGCGTCGGTAAACGCCGCTAAACGTTGCTAAATTACAAAAAAAATTACAGAATGTCCACAAAATCAAATTTTCTACCTGCAGTTCAATAAATAACATAAAAACCACAAGCACATTTTCTTCCTGGGTTCGCCGACCCCTTCGGTGGAACATTCAACACCGGTACATCGCAATATACATATGTATCAACACAAACAAGAGTAAAAGTCTACAACCAACATATGATGAGATACCAACACAACGTACACTAAAATATCCAAAGTCAGTAAACGAATATCCAAAGTATACAACCAATAGCCACATGAATCCACAACTAATAATGAAAGTCTACACTAACAAATAATCCACAACCAATACTGAAACAACATAAACAAACACTAAAAAAATACTACAATCTCGTAAAACGGTCCTAACTCGGACTACTGCGGATCCAGAGGAGGAGGGGCACCGTCGTGCCTCAAGGATAGGAACATCTCATACTCCTCCCATAAAATCGTTACCGATGAAGAAGGTAGTGACGTCGGTGGAGTCGGAGGTAGTGATGCCGGCGGAGTCGACGACGATGAAGGCGCACCCGGAGGATAATAACGCTCCAACACTGCTAGTCGCTGGTGGTAGGAATTCATGGTAGATAACAGCCTCGTACTGCTATCAACCATCAAATCCTGCATCGACGTGAGCCTCTCACCCATGGGCAGCTGTGATGCCTGCAGATCCGTCACGCTGCGCACTGTCGATGCTCTAAGATCTGTGACGCCCTGCTCTATCCTCTCAGTCACATCCCTGAGCTCCATAATGCTTCAGTCGAGTGTATCCAATCGTGCAATAAGCGTAGCATCGTCCATCTGGTGCTGCTCCTGGATCCGTCATAGCAGCTCGTCACAGATAGACTCCACCATCTGTTGGACTCGGGAAGACTCCTGGGTGGACTGTGGTCCATGCACACTAGGATGGGAGGCCCTAGAGGACTGTGTTGCAACTAGGGCACCATAGGATCCCGTACCATAGTACGTACCCCTGTGGAGACCACCATCGGCGGTCACCCACAGCTCGTCCTCCGACGGAGCTGGAGCGGGCTGCGAGGAAGTACCGGCCTCTCCCGCAGCAGGTGCATGGATACTCTATAACTTCTAATGTCTAATGTACTTATTATTACTAACTACATGAATATCTATTTGCATGCATATTTACTAAGTTACATCAAAACTAACACGAAGTATTAAAATTAATAAATAGAATTATAATACTTACATAGGCCTGCTCCGTCCTCTCGTCAATATGCTTCCCGCCCTTCTGATGTGTGGCCAGGAAGACAGTCACCATATTAGCGTCCCTATGCATCATCCCGAAAAGCTTGCTCCAACTCCTTGGTATCCCTATGCATCGGCTAGCAGCAACCAACACTGCCATCAGCGATTTTAACTCGGAAAGAAGCTATCCCTAGGAAAGATCCGGTTGAAGTGCCAGATTGGTGACTTAAAGACGAAAGTTACCTGCTACGTCATAGATGCAGACACCTTCTACAACATCCTCTTGGGACGCCCGTAGATACACGACTATATGATCGTGCCATCCACCCTCCACCAGTATTTCAAGTATGTCAGTAAGCACGGTTCCGTGAAAATTGAATTCGCCGACATTGATCCCTTCAAAGGGGTTGAATCTTATTACTCTTCTGAGGCTTGTCTATAAGACGAATCCAGAAAACATATAACTAACGAGCTGGAAGTCATTACCGGGCCAGAAAAACCCTTGAGGATTTGTCTCCAAGCCTACAAATCGGGCAAGGCCGCACCCCTTGTCACAACCTTGCATAAAGAGGTGCTTGGTTCTCCTGCCACACCTACGCATTTGGAACCAATGGTCATCCGTCTCCCGAGATCCAGCCAGGAGCCAAAACCTGTCACAGGACCAATGGTGATCCGGCTGCCAAAATCCAATCAAAGGCAACAGGAAAATGCAAGACCCTCTGTAACACCGATGGTAATCTGATTGCCAAAATCCACTCAAAGGCGACCGAAAAACACAAAGTCCCTTGCTGAGCCAATTGTCATCCGTCTTCCCAAGACGAGCCAGCAGCCAAGTGTCGATCCAACACTCTCAGGCAAGTCAATACCTCAAGCTGAACCCTTGGTGGTCAAGTTGCCCAAGACAGCGTCCCAACCACCGGTTACGTAGGGGGAAGCAGAAGAAGATGCAGAACTCAAAAAGTATATGGTTGCAAGGGTGGATAGTCCCTCTCCTGATAATGTGACAACCATCTATACCGCAAGCCGACTTACTTCTATTAAAGACGCCTACTTTATAGTCTCAGGCATCTTTGGCCAAAAAGAAGGATCTCAACCCTTCATGCCTCAAGAGTTTGATCTTGAACCCGATACTGGGAGACTACCACTCTACCTGTATAGTCCTCAGGCCAAGTACTTTATACAAAAACAGGGGTACGACATGGAGGCTACCCCAGGCCTGAATTACGACAGTTGTCGACGATCGCCTCTATAGTTGTCAACTTCGACATTATTATGGCAAATTCTTGAAGAAATACTATGTCTAAAGGACATGCTGGTACTCCCTCACACTCCATCACATCTCTCTGAGTAGCGAGTCACGTACGATGATACCTCTGAACTCATACTCTATTGCATCTCCCTAAGTGGCGAATCATGTACGATGATACCTCTGAACTCCCACTCTAATGCCTGCCCAGTTCATCATCATCCCTGAGCAAACTTCATAGTCCTGATTATCGTGTGTTACGTCCATATTACCTCTGATACCGATAATCTTTCGACTTAACACCTGTACCCCAACCTGAGATAAAAGACACGGTGTTAAGACCACAAAACCTATCACCTCTGTTGGGTTTTGTTTCAAATCTATTACCCGTACCGCCAGTGCGCAGAAGGGTAATAGGTCCACAAAAGTTATCCTAATCTATTACCCGCACCACCAGTGCACAGAAGGGTAATAGGTCCATAAAGGTTATCCTAATCTATTACTCACACCATCGGTGTACTAATGAGTAGTAGATCCACAAAATATCATTCAAATCTATTACCCGCACCATCAGTGCACAGAAGGGTAATAGGTCCATAAAACTCATCATAATCTATTACTCGTACCGTCGGTGCACAAAAAGGGTAATAGGTCCACAAAATTCCCTAACGGAAAAAAACAACCACGTCCATATTACCTCTGAGTTTTTTTCCCGTCCATCACAAACAAACCACCCAATACATAGAACTTCCATGTTAATAGCACCTCTGAGTTGTTCTGTGTATCCCTATTAAGCCTACTCCTACCATGTCCTCATTACCTCTGAGTAGGGAGGCTCTACTTCAAACCCATATTTACCTCGTCCTCATTACCTCTGAGTAAATATGTTGGTTTTCTATCCACTTATTATCCATACTCGTACCGCCAGTACACAAAAAGGATAATAGGTCCATAAATGTCCTCTGTTCACCACAAATGCTGTATTAGGTCCTCTAGTACATGCACCCCTTTTCACAATCATATGCTTCTGGAACCCAATTATTCTGTGGCATTCATTACTCGTTACGTAGAACTTCCACGTCCATATTACCTCTGAGTTGTTCTATGTATCCTCATTAGGCCCACTCCTACCACGTCCTCATTACCTCACAGTTGGAAGGCTCTACTTTAGACCCATATTTACCACGTCCTCATTACCTCTGAGTAAATATGTTGGTTTTCTCTCCATTCATTATCCGTACTCGTACCGCCAGTACACAAAAAGGATAATAGGTCCATAAATGTCCTCTATTGACCACAAATGCTGTATTACGTCCTCTAGTACATGCACCCATTTTTCACAATCATATGCTTCTGGAACCCAGTTGTTCCGTGGCATTCATTACCCGTTACGTAGAACTTACCTCTGAGTTGTTCTATGTATCCTTATTAGGTCCACTCCTACCATGTCCTCATTACCTCTGAGTAGGAAGGCTCTACTTTAGACCCATATTTATCACTTCCTCATTACCTTTGAGTAAATATGTTGGTTTTCTCTCTACTTATTATTCGTACTCGCACCGTCAGTACACAAAAAGGATAATAGATCCACAAATGTCCTCTGTTGACCACAAATGCTATATTAGGTCCTCTAGTACATGTACCCCTTTTTTTATAATTATATGCTTCTGGATCCCAGTTGTTCCGTGGCATTCATTACCCGTTACGTAGAACTTTTACGTCCATGTTACCTCTGAGTTGTTCTATATATCCTCATCTGAGTCTACTCCCACCACGTCCTCATTTCCATCAACCCTATATTTACCATGTTCTTACCACCTCTGAGTAAATGTGATGGTTCCCACTCTCAACTTATTATCCGTACCTAAAACTAAGGTACGCCAAGGATGATAAGTCCACATAAAATCCCCAGCGGGAGTACCTAAACCTATCACATCCATGCTACCTCTGATAGGATTGCCACACCTAAACAACTCTACTTTCCATGCTTCTTATTCAAAGTATTCCAAATTTGCAATTTAAAAACTTTGAATGGTGTCTTGTAGAAGCATGGAAAATTTTGCTTTTAGTCCCACATCGGAAAGGAGAAGAAGAAAGGTCTCACTCCATTCTATAAATAGAGCCCCCTTGCCTCCTTTGAAAAGGGCATCAACTTTCCTTTCCTCCTTCCATCTTGGACTCTTCCTACTACGTACTTTCGGGTGCTAAGTCGAAGAAGTCTAGGGCAGTGCGAGCTCAACAAGCCCAGTCAACTGTCCAAGCTGCTGACCGTCAGCAGACACCGTTAACTGTTATGTGGGCTCCTAATGGAAAGTTATACAGAACCACCCGCATTTAATCCCACATACGGAATGGACAAGTTAGGTCCGAGCATAGTACTTTACTAGCCTCATATCAGGGAGCAAATATGATACCTACGCACCCGGGCGCTCGGGGTACCTAGGCCCATATGCAAAAGGTTGATTCATCTGCTCTCGACTTGTGAGAGGTGGTCATTCACAAATGTAAGAAGAGAGAAGCAACCTTGGCGTATGATGAGCCCCTTCCAGAACATCACTGCACCCAAGCCATCATTAATAGCCGCTGCCACAAGATAGTGGCTCCACTATCAAGGTAGTCCGTGTTCTAGCGACTGCGACCTACTGCGCCATTCCAACATCATCTCAAAACATGATGCTAATTGAAGACGTTGTAACGGCCTGCTCTCAACTAGATGCATTACTCAGATGTCTCAGTCAGGCACATCGTCTAAGTCAAGCGCATCACAATCTTCTGAAGGAGTCCACCGTTAAATTTTCTTCGAACAAGGAGATCAGTCAAGAGGGAGACAAATGAAACTCTCCCAAAATCGTGACATTCGGCACAACACCTTCTCCTAGTGCCCCCATACCCATCCAGCCAGAAGATATCCTTCATGCGGCTTAGTCATAAAATATTCCTCATGCGACTCAGTCATGAGATGGCCTCATGCGGCTCGGTCAGAAGGCATTCCTCATGCGGCTCGGTCATGAAACATTCTTCATGCGGCTCGGTCATGAGACGTCCTTCATGCGGATCGGTCAGAAGGCATTCCTCATGCGGCTCGGTCATAAGACGTTCCTCATGTGGCTCGGTTATGAGACGTTCTTCATGCGGCTTGGTCATAGGACATTCCACATACAGCTCGTTCATGAGACATTCGTCATGTAGTTCGGTCATGAGATATCCTTCATGTGGCTCGGTCATGAGACATTCCCTCATACGATTCGGTCATGAGACGTCCTTCATACAGCTCGGTCATGAGACATTCTTTCATACGGCTCGGCCATGAGACATTCCTCATGCGGCTCGGCCAGTAGACATCCTGCATGCAGCTCGCCACAGAAGATTAGTTGATGCATGCGACAAGTTGACCAGGTCTCAACTGCTCAACGACAAATCACAACAAAATCCTAACAAATCCCCAGCTATCAGTCACACACCGAGTCTCGAGGCCTGATTACGGCCATGTGGCCCAGGGATTTACCACGTGGTCATCTATGCGGCTCAAAATATCCTTCACCCGAAATCACTATAAATAGCAAGGTGCCACACCCCTACAAGAGGGTTGGCAATCAGAGGCTGGCAACCTTCAAAAGAAAAGCAATTTCTTCACGAGCTAGAGACTGCATCAGATAGTCCATGGAGTAAGGCAGAGTAATAGCACTTTCCTGAGCCTCTACCGTTACCTCCCAGAATCAAAACTAAACAATAGTACTTAGATTATTTCCTAGGATTTCTTTCTAGGCTTCTTTGTACAAGCGAGTTTACAATCAATTTCAGTGTTCTGTAATACCTGTCTTTGATTTTTTATGGCAAACACTCCTCATCTTCAGTTTCATCTTCACCTTTGTCGGCTTTGCCTTCCTCTTCGGATAATTCTACATCTTCTACATTAGTCGGTAATGCGTAACTTCCGTGGAGTCCACACCAACAATATTGGTTACAAGAGGTAGCTCGTCCTTCTGATAAGCTTTTTCATCAATATCAAAAGTATCGCTAGCTTTAGTCTTGTATACTGCCCACCAGTCAGACTTTGTTGCTCCCCATCTCGGATAAGCTGTGAAGTACACGAGCTAATCCTGAGTTTATAGGACAAATGGTTCGTAGCCTTGATATCTACGCTCGTAGTTTATATCCACAAGACCATGCTTGTCAATTTTCTAACCTTGATTTTCAATCGGATCGAACCATTCACACTTGAACAACACGATCTTTGCTGGTTCTCTGCCATAATTATATGTCAACTCCACAATCTCTCGCAAGATACCAAAGAAATCATTTCCTGGATTGACGTCTTTGTAGTTCAAAGATTTGATACACAAACAACTATTTTTTGTGGAATCAAGATCCAGGAAGCTGTCTCTGATCGGAGCATTTGTCAACTTAAACCTAAAGCCATTGACACTATAACTTTGCTATATTTTAACAAAAATAATTGGTCCCTTGGCAAGAGTTCTAATTAATTCAATCTCTGGCAAAATTAGACGATTGACCTGAATACCAAAGAAGAGATAGTAAGTTATTTATTGCGCCGTTGCATTAGAAGATGCCAGTAATTACCAAGTTGCTTACATATTCGCTCAACCAAGAAGGAAAATGATGTCTCATTTCTTGTTCTAATTCTTCGTCTGTTAGGTAGGGTCTAACCGACCTTAACTCATCATTATATGTGCTGAAAAATAACGAAGCAACCGCCGATTAGTATAATAATATTAGCTTATACTATTACATTGAGATGACGTAAACTCATTATTAATTACTTACCCCTCTAGCTTTTTTACTTCATCCTCGTCGCAAGTGAGTAATATATACAACTTAGCTACCCTTAGCTCTTCGTCATTCAAATATCTCTTCTTTATTTTCCCCGAAGGCTTTCCGGACGCATTGAATACTTTCAGTATTCCATTATTAGATTCTTGATATCTGTCATCGTTTCTCGAAGACCTCGTTCTATTCGTAGGAATATGAGGTTTGAAATACATCGAGCAGAAGTTTGTAATCTCCTCGAGAATATAGGCTCCACAAATAGAACCTTCGACCCGAGCCTTATTTTTCACCTTTCTCTTTAGGTAATTCAAATGCCGCTCAAACGGGTACATCCACCGATAACCGACGGGTCCACCAACACGTACCTCGTAGGAAAGATGAATTGGCAAATGCTCCATGGAGTCGAAGAATCCAGGAGGAAATACCTTCTCGAGCTTGCACACTGTTACCGTAATATCGTTCTTCTGATTTTCTAGACGATCGACGAGAAACTTAGTAGAACAAAGATATCTGAAGAATATGCTAAGCTCGGTTAATGGATCCCAAATAACTGGGGTAAGAATTTTCGAAATACAATTGGAATTAACCTCTCCATGAATATGTGACAATCATGGCTCTTCATACCTGTCAGTTTGTTCTCCTTGAGATCGACGCATCTTCACAAGTTCGAAACATACCCGTCTGGAAATTTTAGACCTTGAATCCATCTACAAAGTCTGACTTTATTCTCCTTCTCCAGTGATAAAATTGCCTTAGGCTGCTTCAACTTCCCATTCCCCTCTTCTATCAAATGCAATACAGGACGTCTACATATTTTTTTCAAGTCCAATCTAGCCTTTGGATTGTCTTTCGTCTTCCCCTTTACGTCTATTACAGTACTAATTATGTTGTCAAACACATTATTCTCGATATGCATGACATCAAGGTTATGTCTAATCAGATTGGTGCTCCAAGATGGCATATCCCAGAATATACTCCTCTTCGTCCAGTTATGAGTACGACCAAATCCGTCACACTTGTAGCCCGTAGCAGGCTCTTCAATAGCTC
Source organism: Iris pallida (assembly GCA_029216955.1). NCBI lineage: Eukaryota > Viridiplantae > Streptophyta > Magnoliopsida > Asparagales > Iridaceae > Iris > Iris pallida. Next base: position 6,661,192 of record JANAVB010013999.1, read on the forward strand.
TTGGTAAATCTTTTACCTATTCTCATATCGTGTATCCGGGCCACCTTGACGGGGGATTAGCCTTCTCCACAACGCCATCATGAAACGCATTCATGTTCCTCCGGTACGGATGATCCTTCGGCAGGAATTATCGATGACAATCGTAGAAGCACGGTTTGCCTCCGTGTTTCAAAGATAAAGCCTTAGTGCGGTCCATACAATATGGACATAAAAGACGACCATGCGTGCTCCATCCAGATAACATACCATAGGCCGATGGTCCACATAAGTCCTCCCGCATCTGAAAATTTTGTTTTCTAGATACATCGTACGTGTTGGAACCTACTTCCCACAGCTGATTCAACTCATCAATCAATGGCTGTAAATACACATCGATATTCCTTTTCGGATTATTCGGACCTGGGATAATAACGGTGAGGAACATATATAGAGTCTTCATGTACATCCAAGGTGGTAGATTGTACGGAGTGACGATCACAGGCCAACACGAATACTGGGATCCCGAAAGTCCGAATGGGATAAAATCGTCGGAGCAGAGAAACAATCTGACAATACGTGGATCAGAAGCAAAATTTGGATACTCTCGATCAAAGTGCTTCCATGCTTCTCCATCATATAGGTGATCCAATACTCCTTCGGTTTGTTCTCGCTTATGCCAACTCATATTTTTGGCAGTTTCCTTCACTATAAACAACCGCTGCAACCGCGGCCTCAACGGCAATTAGTGCATCAAATCGGTTGGCTTCCTTTCACTAACAGACTTTCCTCTACCACTGCCCTTGTAGCGATCAGCACCACAAAATCTGCAGGCATCTTCATCCTTGTCGTCTTTGTAGTACAACATGCACCTGTTGCGACATGCATCAATTTTCTCGTATCCCATCCAGAGCGATCTCACCATCCTATTAGATCGGTAAAAGTCTTTAGGCAACTTAGCACCCTCAGGCAATATTTCTATAATCAACTCCATAACTCGGTTGTAGCAATCTTGCGACATATTAAAATCGGACTTGATGCTCAACGATCTTGTAACCACCTCCAACAGTGAATGATCCTCATAACCAGGATATAATGGAGTCCTTCAATTCTCCAACAACTCCATGAACTTTGTAGCATCGGCGTTCGGTGCCACCTCAATTGTATCATGATTGTTCGGATAGTAACTAGGCCCCGTCGCGTCAAAAACCATGTTCACCAACCCATCGTCGTAAGCAGCGTGGTTGTGGACATCCATATAAGGCTCATACTCCGATGCTAAAGACACAAGTTCTCCGTACGCGCTCCACTGATAGTAATTTGCGTGAAACCCTTTGAGTATAAATGATACGTGACTTCCACTTCTGGATGATATTTCAAGTTACGATATCTCACACACGGACACTTAATTTTGGTGTCGTCCATGTACTGAGGGAACGCCTCGACAAACTGCAAAAATTGTTGTATACCCTCTATGAATTCATCCCGCACATCGAACATGTCATCAGGATGACGTATGTACGTCCAAGAACGATTCTGCAGATAGTAATTCAGATCCATATCCATTTGAGGATAATTCTGTAAGATAGATACATGCACTCGTTGAAACACTTATAAAAGTAATAGGCGCGTTAATCATGACATATCCTAAACATTGAAATAAAATCCCAAGTAATCATGATACAACAAGTGGTAATAGTGTATCACAAGACATGACCATATAACCAGAGTGTATCATAATTGACCATATCGAAGACTTGGCCTAATTAATCTCCATAAAACAAGTAGTAATAAGTCCATAATTAATCTCCATAATTAATCTCCATAAAACAAGTACAGCAGATAATAAGTCCATAATTAAGTCCATAAATCATCTCCATAAAACAAGTACAGCTGGTAATAAGTACTAATAGTCCAACATAAAATATATCCATAAAACTACACTAATGACGACCATGCAGCTCACGCATACGCTCAATGATACCATCACACAACATCTTTGAAAAAGTGGGATCGACAGCGGGAAAGCGTTATTCCACTACAGGTGCTGGATGAATGGAACTCCCGATCTCACTAGTTACCGGTGCCACTTTCTTCTTAACAGTAGGAGGAGCCACCTCAGCAATCTGTATTTGTCACGACCCGTACCATAGAGTAAGGGCACGAGAAGTGGGTACGTCCAGCCTACGCAGCAGTATCGACGGTAGAACACTGTCCTAGGTCACAACATTTAACAATATAATTCTAAGCAGTTTATACTCCCCGAATGGGGGTGATATAGGAAAAAATAAACTCAATCACAACTAAGGAAGAAGAAGCACGATATGAAATAGAACTCAAAGGAAAAACAGATGATCAAAAGAGTCTAAGATGACATCTCAGCAATATCCAGAAATACAAGTCTCAGCTACTGAATATGAAAGAATATATACAACCCAGATCTTAAGACAGAAATAAAGTCTAACTACTAGTCTCAGGACAACATAAGTAAGATAAATCCTAACTAAGCTAGTCTAGGCAATGGGGATAATGTCATCAGCTAGAGCTGGGTTCTCCTAAGAGTCCAGCTCACAAGTGTCGTCTAGGACTGCCCCGTAGAGGGTATCCACACAGGCCTCCTCCTCATCCTCTGTAATATTTTCAACAGGTCCAGTCAGGACAGAAGCGAGCACAATATATCTCAACAGTTCATAGCAGGTTAGAAAATATAATCTTGCAGTAAAGTAAGATACAGGTACAGAAAAAATACCGTATGTAAACAGAGAGAGAACTGTAATAGAAATATCTACTATAATAGAGAACTAACAGTGGCTAGTGAGTCAGAGTACAATATAGACATGTAAATGGCATAGGATGATTCTGATGAAATACTACTTGGGTATTATTCAGATGTCCACTTCTACTCCCCCGTACCCCCAATCAATACACAAGGATCCAACCAGGTTATGCTATGATTCCATGTAACGGCCCCCGAAGGGTGGTACATGGTAGTCCCATAAATGGAGATTCTAGGAAGCCCAATAAATGGAAGGATTCAAAGAAGACTCTGTGATCATGAGAGTACATGTCACAAGTGATCAATGAACCAATGAAGCATAGTGATACGCCATGTAAGTGAAAGGCAAAAAACATGAAGTACCCGATGCTCCCTGAAGGGATAACATCTCAAGAAGGGATCCATATAGTACTAATCCGTGTGACCAACGTGACAGTATCAAGTAAAGTAATTTAAAGCAGGAAAATAATTCTAAACAGGATATGAAATAATCAGAGAATGTACTCGCTTGGTATCTGAGTGTCCAAGATGAATGTACTGTATGAGGAGTGGTGTCTGGCTCCTATTTAGAACAACACAAGTCACTATAAGTCTAAAATGATATAACAGACTGCTACAATGCATCTACATGAAGTTTAGGGTCAAATTGAACTAAAGTCAACTCTCGGTCAACTCTAGTCAACTAGACTAGTCAAACTAGGTCAACTAGGTCAAACCTAAGCCAAACAAGTCTCACTAGGCCTAACCAGCCTATCCTAGCAAGCACACACCATTTATAGGCTATACAAGTCAACTATACCCTTAACTGGCATTCAAACCACATACCTAGGCTATGAGCCATAGAAATACACCCATAGGCTATGTCATGCCAATACCAAACCACATATTCACATATACCCATATAATAATATATCTAAATTACTATAATAACACACATTATAAATATATAGGCTACCTATAATATATACATATATATATATATATATATATATATATATATATATATATATATATATATATATATATATATATATAATATATATATATATATAAAATATATATATATATATATATATTTTATATATATATTATATATATATATATATATATATATATATATACACATAGAAGGATAGGTAGAGAAAAACATGTGAGGGTGTTTGTGCACATGTGGGTGTGATACAAAAGGTGTATGGCATGTATTCCTGTGTGTGTGTGTGTGTGTGTGTGAGGGTTGTAGAGTAGTGTGTAGGTGTCATGAAGTAAAAGGAAATGTGTCAATAGAGTTTTAGAGTGTGGGGCATGGTGTGGGTACATTAGAATAGGGAATGTGACTTAGTGTGACAGAAAACTAAGGAATAAATGGAAAACAGTGAACCATCCTCTCAGATTTAGGAACCCATGTGACAGTGATATCATGTGTAATCAAGTTGTCAGTGAAGAGTCTCAGTTTTGGTTTTTCCTGGAAATTTCAATGACAGTTAACATATAGAACCCAATTCAAATTTCATTCACATTCTCCTACATCAACATAATACCCCATATGACAGTGGTGGTGTAAAGGACTGATATTGGCAGCATATAGGACTATACATGGACAGCAATAAGGACAGTGTGTAATGTGTGTGATATATGACGGGAATGAAGAAGAACCTGTGTGTGTATAGAGGTGGTACATGTGAGAATGTGGGTGTGTGTGTGAACCCAGAAAACCCAAGGACAGGAAAACAGTGTGCAGGAAACCATATTTGCAGGAAAGTATGTGTGCAGGAAAATATAAAACAGGGTGTACAATGTGTGTGTTTACAATGTGATAGAGTGTTAGAATTTAGGGAATGTCCTGTAAATATTCTCAGGTTTTAACATGTGTGTGTAACAGTGTTAGACTCTCATGTATAAGTGTGTGAACTTGTATAATCTCAGGGAATACAATACAAGTGTCTCAGAAATCAATAACAGTGCATACAAAAAATTCTCAGGAAATTCGAAGAACATTTAATGGCAATGGTTTTCAGTTCATTACAATTGACAGGAATTACCTCAGGTTCATACTTATCACAATTATTCTCAGGCTTATGCAAAGAAGGAAATCTCAAGTAAGGACTCATATTTGATATCCCAGTTAACAGTTAAAGTATTTTAGTTTAAAAAGATCCACATCAAGACTTAACCAAATCTGAAATGAATCCCAATTCAGTTTACAACATTCCACATTCCTACAATTCTCAGGATTATTTAACAGTTCATTTTCAGATATACACAAATGCAAATTTCAGTTATGAGCCAGGTTTAACTAACCACAGTTGAGTAATCTCATTAGAACATGGGCATTAATATGGACTGAGATTTAAGCCCTTAGTTCATGTAAAATTCGAACCCAATCAATTTACATATTCAGCTATATCAGACCTGTAATATATGCAACTTAATAATTAAAATTGGATTTAAAAGGAATGATTTAGTGAAGAGTCTCAGGAAATTTCGAAGAACATGCTAGCAATAGTTCTCACAAACTTGACAGTTCAAAGCAATGCAAATCCAAACTTTTAGACAGTTAGTCACACTAAACTGAATCAGCAGTTATGAGGAAAGATTAGTAGCAATCCCATCTCAGGAAATCAACTCAGTGTTTAGGGAATGTCATTCAATGAGTCAGATAAATCCCCATTCCCTGTGCCTCAGTGTGTAACCTGTGGATTTGAACTGATCAGTGTATCTCAGTGTTCACTCAAGGCATTAACATCAGGAATTTATTCTAATACTTGCCATCTTCAACTAAAACATGCAACCAACATTTATTAGTGATCCAAAACATGTGTAGGTGGGTTAATCTGGTAATTAATTCATTAATCAACAATTAAATAAGAAATTAACTCCAAAAATAGAAATCAGTACTACATGTATCAGTCGTTTACATTCGAACCCCTACTTCAATATTAATTATTCCATTTAATGATCAAAGACCTAACCTAGTATGAAAAATCAACTTAACAGAGATTAGCAACCATGTTTAGGATATAAAATGATAATTAAATCATAATTTAAACAATTAAAATGGGAAATTATCACTGAAATCAATAACTTAGACAGTACACAGAAACACAGTGTCGTGCACGTGTTCTAGAGAGTCTAGGATACGACACGACATGAATCAAGTCTCGTGCTCGTGTCCCTAGGTTCGCCAGGTGATGGCCTACCCAAATATGTTCTTGAACACCACCACGACGTGTCCACGAAGGACACGAAGCCCGTATCGGACAACACTTGCACGCTCGTGCAGTGCAGAGCAAATCGCGTGCTCACGCGATTACATGTCCGATACGACACGAGTCCCTCTAAAACTTTGTGGGTGGCACGTCAGACATTGTCCCTAGGTACTGACCAAAAATGGTCGTGTCTCGTGTCGTGTCCAGTGAGAACTGGACACGAGGTAGCAGGACAGTGAGCGGGTCAGCGCGCGCGTGGTGCGTGTCCAATTTGGACACCAAAAACACAGCAAACTCGACTCAGTCAAGTGGAAAACCATAAGCAACACGAAGACCTATTTTTATATTCAAATACAAATCGAAAACTCGATCGAAATGCCCTTTGTGGCATTTCGTCGAACACCTGCGCACCACACTGATACGTGTCCAATACGGACACGTACAGGACACAAAATTGGACAAACTCTATTCCTACAGAATAGGACACCTGGGGCTAGGTGGTAATGCAAAGAAACCCTAGTTTTAAAGAGGGAATAGGATTTTACCTATATGTGTTCTTCAACACAAAAGCTTCTTCAAAGGAGCTTTCCAAAAGCCACCCAAATCCTTTAAATTGTCCCAAACCTGTGATGTGACTCCACAAACAGTAGTAGAATAGTAATTAGAGTGCTATGGAGGAAATCCCAATGAAAATAGACCTCTATTGATGAATCTATGGAGAAATGAAGTGTAGGCTTACCTTGTTCTTAGGGAAAATGATGAACTAATGGAAAGAGGCACAAACTTCTAAAGAGATATTATATAGGCAAGGGGGGTCTTGGCTGGCCACTTTGGCTAGGGTTAGGATTTCTAGGTGCATCTAAGAGCTAGCAATAAATCAAGGCTAATGTATGGCCTAAAATCTAGGGCTCTTTCCTAGTTAAGTTGTAAACCACCCACTAAGCTAAACATGACTCAAACCACTTAACCAATACTAACTAGTTCTCAAAGTGGCTAACTAACCCAGTTATGACTAATCTATGTTAGGTCCAATCTAGGTTAGGGCTAAACACAACACAAGACAATCAATTAAATAATATTTAAATCACACCAATCTAAATAATCATTTTAAATTCCTAATAAAATATATTAAATTCAAATAATTCAAAATGACAAAATACCCTCAAACTAAAAATGATAAATGAAATACCCTAATCACATGGCTAGGCTCTAGGGTAGACAGTCTCTACGGTTTCACTAGCAAAACACCAAAATCACAAGTCATGATTTTAAATAGTCTAAAAATAATTAAAAATCACCAAAAATCATAATATAAAATAAATATCAATAAATAATAATTATAATTATAAAATTTCAAAATTACCCTCATTTGGAGAACTGGGTGTTACAATCCTACCCACCTTATAAAAATTTCGTCCTCGAAATTAAGATGCTCGCACCCCTTCTAGGTCAAACATAGTCAAGGGTCAATCACTAGTCAATTTTTTCAACATCCTAGTACTTGGTCATCAGCTGGTCAACTTTTTAGGATTTACCTATGCTAGCTACCCAAGTGTTGGCAACTAGAAATTAGCAAAAAGAAAACTCTATAATAGGCTAACTCTTAACTTCCCTATCCTATCAAGTCACCCATAACTAAATACCCAAAATCTAAGAACACAAATCCCAAATATCACATACACATAAGCTCAGGAACAACAACTCATTACATATATCCTAAGTATATTATTTGTAATCTATCTATATATATAGAACTCTCAGTCTTAGGTGAAACTACAACTATACTCAAGGGCAGGCTCTGGTCACTGGGTGCCTCACTGGAAGGGTAAAGGAAAACAATAATAAATCATCAAGGTTGTATGGCATACTAAAATCCTATATGTGTAAACTGGTTGGTATTATAGATAACAGGAGAATTATCTGCAATGGGTTACTATTCTAACACCAATGCTAACTATCACCTCTAGGGTACAGACACTCTACAAGTTACCATATTATTATACTATGAAGGAACTACCTATGAATAAGCTCTACAAAACTAAATATCCCTACTCCTAAGTTATTTATAACAACAAAAGAGTATGATGTTTAAAACATTCTCATGATACAATCTGTTAATTATATGCGTCTATCCAAAATCATGTTGTCCAGAGTCTTCATCATGCTAGTGAGCAAGGCTACGATAATCACAGAGTCCTTAACTAAGGTACGTACCTCTAGGATCATGGTATTTAAAATTTTTATATTGTCGCATGCGACAACGAAAACCTTAAATTCCCATACCCGAAAAATACATCCAAAATCTGACTACGTGTTCTCACTATGCCAACTAACACGACTATCGAAGATTCTAGATCTCATGATTTAGGTGACCTAGCCCATATGATTTTTTTTGAAGAAAATCAAACATAACAAAAGAACAACATGATAAAATTAATCAATCACCAAGGAACAAATGGAATCGGATTTCAAGGTAGTTATAAAATACAATTGCGGGAATGGAATCGAGAAGAATGGAACTTGCAGCAAGATCTCCAATGGTCTGTACATCATCGACTGTCCTGACGATAGCTCGTCTTTGCTAGTTTCCTCTAGTCTGCTGCTGATGCTGCATGAACCGCTGTTGTTGAGAGAAATCGGGAATGACGGGAGAAAGTCTCTATATAGACAGAGGTGCACCTCCAATATAGCAGAAACGCCAACCTGAGTCGGCACAACAGGAGCTGCAGTCTCGAGGCCCTGATGAACAGGACGAGAGGTGGACAGACTCTCGATAGTATCCCCTGAACCGAAACGACGAGATCATGTCTCCATAACCATCATGAAGATAGATCAAAACAAGAAACAATTTCTGAGAATGAAGCAAAAATTCAAAGGGGAACAGTTTATATTCAAGGAAAACAACAAGCAGCAAATTTAGATAAAAGGGATCTGATAAGGAGTTTTTTCTAATGTGATTGAGTACCTTCAAAATATCCTAATCCTACTACATGCTGTAGTGATACTCTTGTTCGAATACCACTACATAAACTCGACCTGCATGGGCCACCACTAAAAATGTGTCACGACCCGCACCCTAAAGTAAGGACACGAGAAGTGGGTACGTCCAGCCTACGCCGCATTGTCGACGGTAGAACACTGTCTTAGGTCACAACATCTAACAATATAATTCTAAGCAGTTTATACTCCCCGAATGGGGGTGACATAGCAGAAAATAAACTCAATCACAACTAAGAAAGAAGAAGCACGATATGAAATAACTCAAAGGAAAAAACAGATGATCAAAAGAGTCTAAGATGACATCTCAGCAATATCCAGAAATACAAGTCTCAGCTACTGAATATGAAAGAATATATACAAACCAGATCTCAAGACAAAAATAAAGTCTAACTACTAGTCTCAAGACAACATAAGTAAGATAAATCCTAACTAAGCTAGTCTAGGCAATGGGGATAATGTCATCAGCTAGAGCTGGGTCCTCCTGTGAGTCCAGCTCACAAGTGTCGTCAAGGGATACCCCGTAGAAGGTATCCACACAGGCCTCCTCCTCGTCCTCTGTAATATTTTCAACAGGTCCAGTCAGGACAGAAGCGAGCACAATACATCTCAACAGTTTATAGCAGGTTAGAAAATATAATCATGCAGTAATTAAGATACAGGTACTGAAAAAATACAGTATATAAACAAAGAATGAACTGTAATTGAAATATTTACTATAATAGAGAACTAACAGTGGCTAGTGAGTCAGAGTACAATATAGACATGTAAATGGCATAGGATGATTCTGATGAGATACTACTTGGGTATTATTCATGTTTGCCATTAAAATCTTTTGATGTAATTTTAATACAAACAGAACAGTGTTACAATGTAGGACTTAGACGTAGTCCTAGGAGTACACTTTTGTTTATCTGGGTCCCTTGTGCCGATGGAGCGAGTGGTAATACGTTGACTCCGTTGACGATCTGACGACGGTTATCGGTTCTCTGAAGGTCTGAGTTGCTCTGGGTGCTGGAGCTTGCGAAAAGGAAGAAGACGTTGAGTGTCTGTATCTACCTTAGTGGTTGTACAAAGTCTCCGTCTGTCTATGTATGTTCGTGTCTGGAAGAAGGAAATGATCCCTCTATTTATAGTCTACAGACTGGCTGCTCATGCGCGCATATGTAGGATACGCCTGGACGCGGGGACGCCACGTGGTGATTGCTGATGGATGCGCATGGTCGATGTTCCCTGATTGAGGAGTCAAATTCTTCATGCTACTGTTGTGGGCTGGCACGTAGCAGGGGAGAGGGTCTTTCTGTTGCTGAGATCTTGGAAGAATCGAGTCAAAGGACACGTGTCGTAGATCTATGGCTCGGAGATCTCGAATTTGATGGGGATGATCTGATAGGATGCGTCTGAAATTGGGCACATGAGGAGACTTTGTTTCGTAACCTTTAGGAATCATGAACCATTCGGGGCGCATGGCTTTTGAGGCGCATGCGAGACTTCAGTAGTGACTTTACTTCTGTCTTTAGGGATCAGAGAAAAGTCTGAGGCGCATGGCTTTTGAGGCGCATGCAGAGCTTTAGTAGTGACTTTACTTCTGTCTTTAGGGATCAGAGAAAAGTCTGAGGCGCATGGCTTTTGAGGCACATGCAGAGCTTCAGTAGTGACTTTACTTCTATCTTTAGGGATCAGAGAGAAGTTTGAGGCTCATAGTTTTTGAGGCGCATGCAGAGCTTTGGGCGCATGGCTGCGGAGGCGCATGCAAAATGGTTGGGCGGCTACGTGGTTGTAACCATCGGAGGAAAGTAATGATGATGCTGACATTGGCGACGCTTTATTTTCTGAAAAAGCTGTCAATTGTTCAGTCCTCGAGAGACGTGCTGCCAACTCTGTCAGACTTCAGTATTTAATGTTTTTGATAGGTGATGGTCTGTTGAGTAGGCGCATCGATCGGCTTTCCACTAGGCACATAGGGCTGCATGGGGGCGCATGCTTGTGAAGCGCTTAGTGCTGAGGGGCGCGTCTATGTGATGCACGGTCTGACCGGCGCATCTGTCACGCCCCGCTCCCGTATGAGCGATCGTCCTCGCTAAGACGTGATGCCGCACGGGCCTAGGTTGCGCCCGTGCAAGGCCAAGTCCAGAAACGACCGATTTGAGCTAGGCCACAGAGTCGTACAGAGTCGCACAGAGTGTCCCCACAGCAGAAAATAAATAAACACAAGTAGAAGCAAATTCGAACTCTTTATTAATATTCACGAAGATTTCAAACGGCGCTAGGCCGATATTATAAATCGCTCAAGCTCTCTCTCTGAAACATAAAAGGCGTGCCAAGTGGCTTACAAGATGGAATGATACATGGCGATGTTCCAATATATTATGTCCTGTATATGGTGCTCCAGCTCCTTGCAATGCTCCAAGGCTCGAGAGATAGCTCCGTGTCTTAGCACGTTCGAGGAAGCTCTGCACCCGCCGACGTTTTCCGCTTCCTGCAAGCAAACTGTGGGGTTATTAGTACATTGTTATACACTGGTGGGGAGGCTAGCTCGCCCACAATGCTATCATTACCAAACACGTTCCATTTACTTTTGTGCAACATCTATCATTCATTGTCTTTCTAATCTTGCCTTAGAATCAGTTTCATGGCATATTTCATGACCTATCTCCTGTTGCCGAATTTCAAGTGTCGCATGGAAATACATGCACGACTTACCCATACTTACCGTCCGGCCTTTCCTGTCCAATGTAAACCAAGTTAGTCAACAATTCATATATTTTAACTTAACATGATTCACGTAAACATTTTAGTGCCAAGGGCGTGTTCCTGCCTTAGATTTTAACGCGTCGTAGGCATGTTTTCAAGTTCATTTACACGAAGTACTCCTTATCATTTGGTGCATTACATTTCAAGCCTATACATAAGGCGCTTCATTCAATTAACTTTTGACTACTTTGATTTCAATGCAAGGGCTTGCACGTGGATCGCCACCAGCAAAGCCCACTTAACTCTATATGCACCGGTCGCTGGCACCACACACCATTTTGGACATCCAAGCCGTGGTATTTCTCAACTAGCATAGGGTGAGGACTGGCACACACCCCGATAGTCTCTTGAAATACTTCTGCACTTACGTCCCCCGGGTGGCGGAGTCCGCACCCAGGCAGCCCGTAAGCCATATTTTTGATTCCGCCTAGGCCGACATATCCCCCGTTTGATCATGCCGCGGAATCCCTTTTTCTCTACGATCACAGCATTCGCCACCCCTCGCTCGTGCCGTTTGTCTACGACCATTTCGTATTAATTTGTCTTTTTAACTTAACGGCTGTCTCTGAGCCGTAGGCTAACCCTTAGCCCTTTTTACATTATCGACCAGGTTGGCGTCCGTGCAGCACGGGTAGCGAGCCCCGTTGCACGTGCCCGTCACACCTGTCGCTAACCATTCTTTCTTCTCTTATCTTTCATTCATTCTTTCTTTTCTTTGTTTCACTTGTCCGTTTGTTTATCGATTCATTCACGTATTCATTCTTTCATTCGTTGATTCATTCATTCACTTATTCGTTCGTTCATTCATTTATACATTTTGCAACTCCCCATGCGGGAGTCGCCTTGGCGACCCATCGGTCCCATAGCCTTTCAATATTGCTAAGCTCTACTCGGAACGACTATGTTGATAGTCTTCCCGTTTTATTGTTGTAAACCATTTATTGTTTCATTGTTGAACGCATTAGAGACGTAAACGTAAGCTTGTGCCTTAGCACGAGTGTGGAGCGCGGTGCGAGAGTTCTCACAATTTCCATATTCTTTTCCATATTCTATACAAGCATACAAGATGGGATTAATCCCTTAGCTAGGTGCGTTGGGTCATTTATTAGCATGCGCGGTGTTATCGCCTAGCGATTTCAGTGATAGTGTCCGTATTATTATGTGTCTAGGCTAAGCAAAGACGGGTTCATCGGAGCCACCCACCTTAGCGATGTTCGCATCGGCCGAGCGATACTCCGAGCGCGCCTTTGAAAGTCCAAGTCTGGATTCATCTTGACGGGCCAATGTAAGCCTTGCATCGATTCTTCATCAGGTCGATGCCAACTCTTCGGGTCGACGGCTCGTTTGAGTCGTTGCACTTGCCGTTTGAATCGGCGTTCCGCTAGGGTGGAGCGGGTCACTACATAATACACCACTCAAAACAAGTCTCGTCCTCGAGACTTCCTGAGTGCAGGTCATCCTACCATTTCTTAACTCGCGTCATCGTGTTTCTTAGGTAATCCCTATCGAATGGCTCTATCGTTCTATGGCACCGAACTATACTCGATACCTTTCTAAGTTTTGCATCGCATACGTTTGGTCGATTTTATCGAATGACTTTTCATTCATTTCAGAGTTGTTGGTTCTTATTCAATTCAAGCATTTCTTCGACTCGGTTGCTATTTTGACGTATTATGGGACTGAAACGGTCGCACGAGGTGCGTTGAAATTCGTCAAATACGAGTGTCGTAGGCTAAGGCTGACTCACTTTCGTTTATGCGCATCGCAACACCCACTTGCAGCTGTATTCGAGTTCATCACATCGCTGAGTTTGGATCGTGCACACATTCAAGGCGTCCCTAGAATACGTGCATTTCAACCAAGCTTAGCAACTAGCGAAGTCGGACAAGCTACTCGTGATAGTTTCGATTTGCCGATCGTTTTGCTAACTTCGATTTAAAACCGAACTCATGTGTGTATCATATGTCGTTTATCTCGGTCCTCGAGATGATTCGATTCGCTTCTCAAGCATTATTGTCGACGAAATCAATACGATTTCTTCTTAGCGGGGTCGAGCAAGCCTAAGTAATTTTCGTCCGATTCAAAACCAAGTATTGCCCCATCATCAAGTATTTCTTCCTATCAACGATTCAATTCGCTATCCCAACTTTTACTTGCGCATCATCCATCCCTATCATTCTCTTCGTTTGGGGCTAATCTCATCGTCGTTCACGCACACTCCCAGTTCCCCGTCCTACTCTAAGTCTCATTTTCCCAAGTCTATCGTCCGTCCAGACGATACTGTAAATGCCATCGCACAGGTTTAATCACTCGGTATAGGGTCGTCCGCCTATCCGCTAGGTCAGCTCACCAGGTCATAGTTACAACTCAAGTCCGTGGCTTATCGTGCAAAGCTACTGCACGAAGCTCGTCCCAAATCGTATGGTCAAACCATTGGTTCAATCTTACGGGAGTTTCTACCCAAGCTCGCCTCGCTCAGACTTCTAAACATCGAGCACGATCTCCTATACACATCAAGACTTTCGTTGCACATATTCAATTTCGTTCAATCACCAGTTCTAACCAATTCATGTATTCGATCACGAGGTCATCCAGCTCGACAATACATTGCTCCCCAATCTCATGCGAGTCCGATTATCCACGACGGTTCATGAATCACCATGCAACGCTCCCGCGGAATAATCATTCTCATCGGAGCATAACTATTGTTTGAGTTTTAGACTAATCCATTCTCGATACGCAGATTGGACCTACTCAATCCTCAAGTTCAATCTTTCAAGCACATAAATTCATTCTCGAGTCTACCTTCGCGTCAAACCACAAGTCGAAGCAATCAAATTGCCACGCCATCCAAGTTCAATCACTCCCGCTGTATGAATCACCATATCAGCGCTCACGCGGAGTGATCTTCCTAATCCGGCACGACGCATGTGCGAGACTTGAGTTGCGCTCGCATAAGACAAGAACGTCAACGTTGTGGTTGTCAATGAAGCAAATCCAAGCATTTTATTTTCTATCCAAGCCAAGATCGATAGTCCATTTATATTTCGTTCAACTAGAAAATCCTCGAGCCAAATCTATCTTTCCCTCGACACATTTTTAATATTTCAAGTATAGCGTCCAACGGAACAATGACATTTGCACGACCGTCATTCGCCGAGTCAGAGTGCCCCCGAGTTATCACATATCGATCTTTGTTACGCCTCAATACCATCGACGATATGCGTAACCTGACGATCTTCCTTTGCAACCGATTTCGAGTCGTGCGTTGATGTTGTTGTCCGAGTTGGATATTCCACAATTTTCTCGATATTCGAGATCAAGTTTTGATCGCTATTCCTCAAGCTAGTTTCAAGATTGTTGTCCAAACTCAAGACACAATTTATTTGAATCAATCCAAATTCGTGCGCGTGATCCTCTAAGTTTCCTCGATCAAGACCATTCATTTTCATTCATCGTTTCGAATCGTTTTCTAACTTGCGTTGCCCATTGACAAGTTGTCCGAACGACATCCCGTTCGGGATATTCGAAGTCACGACCAACTAAGCATGACGTGTTCTAAGGCTTTGCGCGATCGCATCGCCTCGCCGACATACCCGTTCTATCCGTATATCTTGTAGTCTCGCTCGAACAATTTCTATAACGTCCATACACCACTCAGGGTTCGAGCCACTCGACTAGTCATCGTCACTCATTTTTATTCTTTTTCGAACCTATCACATACACCACTCGGATTCAAGCCATACGATCTAGTCCTCAATCATGTTCGCGTCATGCGCTAAGACATCCTTCAGATTCGTTCGACGAATCTCTAGCATAATCGCTCACGTTGCCTCGACGTACTAAGTCGTTCAGACTAATCCTCAAAATCTAAGCCAATCTTTCGTGCACGCCTAAGCGTTAGTTTGATAGCGTTCCTATCAATATACACACTAAGTGTAGCTTCGTTTCCGACCGAGCGGTACTCGATATCGCTCGCAACTCGATTGCACCAAAAGTCGAGGTGCGCGATACTCTGCACCACTTAGCCAAAAGGCTGCGTGCATAACCATCCCGTTCGAACTATACTTTGGTCTCGTGTACTCGTTTGCTGTCAGTGTAAGCTCATTCAAGCACGCACTACGTTTGCTAACTCTTAGCATCGGTTCCTTCCAACTCAAGTCCGTCGTGGTGGCACAAAGGCCTTCGCCTATCGATCCCGTCCAACCGAGTACTCGTACGAACTTTTGAAAATATTAGACTTATTGTATGGAACATCCCAAGGCATAACGAGAGA
Organism: Iris pallida; assembly: GCA_029216955.1. Classification (NCBI taxonomy): domain Eukaryota; kingdom Viridiplantae; phylum Streptophyta; class Magnoliopsida; order Asparagales; family Iridaceae; genus Iris; species Iris pallida. Next base: position 6,677,177 of record JANAVB010013999.1, read on the forward strand.
GAGCGTACACTTCTTTTTTCGACGACGAGCTTTCAAAATTGAGAAATCGACATGAAGTCCAAGGACGTAAAGCCGTGCTCTGATACCACTATGTCACGCCCCGCTCCCGTAGGAGTGATCGTCCTCGCTAAGGCGTAATGCCGCACGGGCCTAGGTTGCGCCCGTGCAAGGCCAAGTCCAGAAACGGTCGATTTGAGCTAGGCCACAGAGTCGCACAGAGTGTCTCCCATTGCAGCAAAAAATAAATAAACACAAGTAGAAGCAAATTCGAACTCTTTATTGATATTTACGAAGATTTCAAGCGGTGCTAGGCCGATATTACAAATCGCTCAAGCTCTCTCTCTGAAACATAAAAGGCGTGCCAAGTGGCTTACAAGATGGAATGATACATGGCGATGTTCCAATACATTATGTCATGTATATGGTGCTCCAGCTCCTTGCAACGCTCTAAGGCTCGAAAGATAGCTCCGCGCCTTAGCACGTTCGAGGAAAGCTCTGTACCCGCCGACGTTTCCTGCTTCCTGCAAGCAAACTGTGGGGTTATCAGTACATTGTTATGCACTGGTAGGGAGACTAGCTCGCCCACAACGCTATCATTACCAAACACGTTCTATTTACTTTTGTGCAACATCTATCATTCATTGTCTTTCTAATCTTGCCTTAGGATCAGTTTCATGGCATATTTCATGACCTATCTCGTGTTGCCGAATTTCAAGTGTCGCATGGAAATACATGCACGACTTACCCATACTTACCGTCCGGCCTTTCCTGTCCAATGTAAACCAAGTTAGTCAACAATTCATATATTTCAACTTAACATGATTTACGCCCCGCTCCCGTAGGAGCGATCGTCCTCGCTAAGGTATGATGCCGCACGGGCCTAGGTTGCGCCCGTGCAAGGCCAAGTCCAGAAACGGCCATTTTGAGCTAGGCCACAGAGTCGCACAGAGTGTCCCCATTGCAGCAGAAAATAAATAAACACAAGTAGAAGCGAATTCGAACTCTTTATTGATATTCACGAAGATTTCAAGCGGCACTAGGCCGATATTACAAATCGCTCAAGCTCCCTCTCTCTGAAACATAAAAGGCATGCCAAGTGGCTTACAAGATGAAATGATACATGGCGATGTTCCAATACATTATGTCCTGTATATGGTGCTCCAGCTCCTTGCAAAGCTCCAAGGCTCGAGAGATAGCTCCGCGCCTTAGCACGTTCGAGGAAAGCTCTGCACCCGCCTTCGTTTCCTGCTTCCTGCAAGCAAACTATGGGGTTATCAGTACATTGTTATGCACTGGTAGGGAGGCTAGCTCGCCCACAACGCTATCATTACCAAACACGTTCTATTTACTTTTGTGCAACATCTATCATTCATTGTCTTTCTAATCTTGCCTTAGGATCAGTTTCATGGCATATTTTATGACCTATCTCGTGTTGCCGAATTTCAAGTGTCGCATGGAAATACATGCACGACTTACCCATACTTACCGTCCGGCCTTCCTTGTCCAATGTAAACCAAGTTAGTCAACAATTCATATATTTCAACTTAACATGATTGACGTAAACATTTTAGTGCCAAGGGCGTGTTCCTGTCTTAGATTTTAACGCGTCGTAGGCATGTTTTCAAGTTCATTTACACGAAGTACTCCTAATCATTTGGTGCATTACATTTCAAGCCTATACATAAGGCGTTTCATTCAATTAACTTTAGACTACTTTGATTTCAATACAAGGGCTTGCACGTGGATCGCCACCAGCAAAGCCCACTTAACTCTATATGCACCGGTCGCTGGCACCACAAGCCATTTTGGACATCCATTTAATGCAATTTTATTGCACGGGATTTGGAGAGCCAGCCACTTGGCGCATGGGTTTGATTTTCTCGGCCTATAAATAGTGGCATGGAGAGAGTTTGCTTCTCGTTCTCTCACGTCCTTCCAAAATGAACTTGTTTATTCGAGTGCATTCTGTTGATGAGATGCTCCCGAAGATGAAGATGCGATGCATTGTTTTCATTAATGCACTTGATGGTGACTGTTACATCCAAAAGTTGGAGTCGAGGGCTTTCGAGACAGGTAGAAGGTGCCTGTTGCATCCAAAGATCAGGATGCACGAGCCTCGTCTCCGTTATGCTGGAAGAGCCGCAAATCGGAATTGTGGTGCTGCAGCTTTGGAGGTTCTTTCTTCTGTCAGAGTGGGTGTTGCCCATTCTGGTTGTGTTGAAAGTTGCTCCTTTAGCCGCGGTTTCGATTGCGGTCTTCATTGGTCTTTGGAGGCTCTTTCGAAGCCTCCTTTGGCCGCAGGTTGATTTGCGGTGCTCCTCTCTTCCTCGGTTTGGGGACCTCTTCCTCCAGCTAAAGGGTTGATTGCCACCCTCGTTCTGCTCAATAAATGCTTGATTAGTCGAAGTATTTGATGGCGCATATGCTGGATGCGCCTGGCTGAAAGGGCGTCACATAACTGAGCTGCTGAAGGGATGCACATAACTGAGGATGCACATAACTGAGCTGCTGACAGGATGCGCCCGGTTGAGAGCGCATGGTGGGATACGCCTGACTGGGAGCGCATGGTGAGATGCGCCCGTTCAAGAGCGCATGATGACTGTTGTGCCTGGCTGTAGACTTAGGGTCTTTTTTTGTAGAAGTTCTCCTGTACAGCTCTTTTTAAGACATGTAATAGACCTTTATAAGAAATAAAAATCTTCTTTTAATGTCTATATTTTTGCTTTGTTGTGTTATTGTCTGAGCTTCCTGGCGCATGTAGTGTCTGACGTATAGGATTTCTGGTCCTGAAATTCCATGCTTCTACAAGAGCCCCTTCAAAGTTTTCAAAACTTTTTGTCAAGTTTTGGAATACTTTAAATAAAAAGCATGGTGGTTGGGGCGCATGACTGTTCGGGCGCATGGATACTCCGTGCATCAGTGATGGGGCGCATGCTCCTCTCAGTTAATGCAAATGATAATGCCTCGATAAACAAGAAGATTAATGATGATCTTTTTGGATTTATTTGTAGTTATCTCCTCGCAGAACCCGAGGCGATGGCTGAGGTCCCACTTTATCGGTTCACGCGTACGACTGAGCCTATAAATAGGATTGATGTGAAGAGAGAGAGTTCTTTTCTCCTTTTGCTTTTGTCTCTTAGAGTTCCTCTTCGAAAAACCCTAACTTTCTCCCTTCAAGGAATGGCTCCCAAGACTTCTCGTGGCGGTGCTGGCAAGGGAAGAGGCAAAGGAAAAGAGCCTGTAGAGGCTGTCGCGGCTGATGTTCCCCGTCCGTCTGTCGACGTTCGGTCGGCGGCGGTTGGTGAGTTTCATCATCTTCTTCCTGTTCCATACATACGCCGACGCGCATGGACCTTAAGTCCTGATGATGTGCTGAGGTTTTTTTTTGCCGACGCACATGGGTTTAAACCCTGAAGATGCGCCAAAGCTCCATTGCTGACGCACATAGGTTTAAGCCCTGAAGATGCGCCGAAGTTTTACTGCTGACGCGCATGGGTTTAGACCCTGATGATGCGTTGAAGCTCTACTGCTGACGCGCATGGGTTTAGACCCTGATGATACGCTGAAGCTTCACTGCTGACGCGTATGGGTTTAAGCCCTGAAGATGCGCCGAAGCTCCTTTTTTAAATGTGCCTGAGCCTTATGCGCTTTTGATGAGAACGAGGCTCAGATTCTTTTGTTGTTTCCAACATCCCTGAATCTTTGTCTTCTTTGTTGACCATCAGTGTCGATGACTATCCCACTCTTGAATGAAGTGCTTCTGGATGCTGCCCTCTGCCATATGGGAGTAGATTACGATGAGGAGGTGATAAACCATGCTCTAGCTGCTATTATGCTGGATCAGCCTCCCGAAAGAATGACTCAAATCCGGAAACAACCGCATGGTTCCTCAAACGGATGATGGAGCTTGGCGTTTTGAGATCTGCCACTTCTAATAAAGTGACCATCTTGAATCCCGAGTTCCTGTTTGGGGACCGCCTTACTTCTATCGAAGCAAAGGTGTTGAAGGTCAAGGAAGATTGGTTCTTTATAGCAAGAGGAGTGCATATGACTGTTAAGCAACTTGAACATCAATGGCCTTTGACGGCTTTCGGTCGTCTTGCTTCCAAGAGGAGGATGTCTTGGGAGCTAACCCCATCTCAGGGGGGAGCGGTGGCAGGTATCATCAAGATCGACTCTACCTCCGATCAAAGGGATACTTTGGCCGCCGTGCGGTCTGGGCCTTCTTTCACCTGGCGGAGGGAGAATTTACAGTGATGTTCCCATCAATATATTTGTCTTTGGTGCCTCGACTTTTGTAAATTGCATGCTGTTGATGGAGCGATCATACCCAAAAGGTGAATTTCGGGTAGAGGGTTGGTGTCATTATGTTTCCAAATGGGACAAACTGACACTCTGGATCCTGTCGCGGTTTCAAACTGAACTCCGAGAGATTGGGCTGATTGTCGCAATCCGTGCTACTCAGGCAGGCATTGACATTAACAGGCATATGTTCCTCGCGCTTCTAGAGATGTTTAACACCCAGACCGGGACTTTCTTCACTCCGGTGGAAGAGTTGGGACTCGCACTTCATGAAATGTACGAGGTGTCAAAGCTCCCTTGGGGATCAGAACCTTATGAGGAATACTTCCCGACCAACGAGGAGTTCCAAGTCCTGGGGGGAAAAGCAGAGGAGATGATGGCCGTCTTCAAGGAAGTGGCGAGTCATCATTATTATATGCAGAAGAGGGATAAGAGCGGGTCGCAGCCTCATGTGACCGCTTGGAGAGATTACGTCTTTAAGCAAGACAAGGAGGATCCCTCTCAGTTTTCCACTCTGCCAGCGCTTTTCCGTAGCGAGGTGCTCTCCGAAATGAGCAGGTTAGGTGAGAAGAATCCTCGAAAAAACGAGGACCGGCAGTCGAATGAACTGTCCTATAGCTGTTTATGGCACCTTACTCATCGGATGTCGTCGAAAGTAGTGTTAGCTGCATATCTGATAATTTGGCTTCGGAATTACGTCTTCTCGGGCGGGTCAGGCTCTGTAGAGAGGGTGACACGGAACCTAATCCTGCCAGCTGTGAAGTTGGTTTTTGGCCAGCGCTTGGCTCTACTCCCCGCAATGGTGTGTAATCTGCTGCGAGGTTTACGAGAATTTATGAGAAATGTGGTTCATGATCGAGGTAGAAATGACAACTTCCCCCGTGCCGAATTGCCATCCCACTATTTGATGGGGTGGTTAATTTTACACCATCCCAATGTAATGAGTCCGGGCTCGAAAGAAGATCATAGGGCCGAAGATGCATTCCTCCGCCGTTTCCACCAGAGGAGCTGGTTGCAAACTGGCGTTCCTGTTTGCAGAAAAGTTTTATCCCGCCTTCAGGGGTGGAAGATCACCAAAGCAGGTCCTGTCTTTTTGGGTTTTGAGGCCAATGAAGACTTAATGGATTCGGATGAAGATTCCACCACTCTGCCTCCATGGGGATTCTGCTGGTTGCAAAGTATCCGACCGTCCCATCTGGTGTACCAAAACAGGAACCAGTGTTACCTGTAACCGTATTTACCGAGCCATTTTGTACGGCAATTCGGCTATGCTCAGTTGACGTTGGATAATCCCAGTATAAACCTGGGTATACTGGAAGCTTGTTGGATGGTGCACGAGCTTGGCATTACTACAATGCCGGATGTACCGGAGCTCGCTTTACGCAACCCGTCCAAAATTCGCGACCGTCGATTCTTTTCTCGGCCGCCAAATTTTACTGTGTTATGACTACCATACCTCCCGGATATGATAGGGAGACCAGTCTTGTTGTAGGCACCCAGTTAGCGGTGACTGGGAACACATTGGCGAAGGCTCGATCGTACCGTCCGCCAGAGGCGGGTTATCGAGGTGCCCCTGCCGTATCCACAGGCGGTCAGGCAGAACCCTCGTTTGGTCAACCGAAAAGACGTACGGATACAGAGGCTGGCTCTTCTGCGTCCAAGAGGCAGAAGAAGGCATCGTCACCGACTGTGTCATCGGACTCAGCACCTACGGAGGTAAGGATGTCCCATATAGTCCAGTTCAGGTTCAATATTTCATGTGACCTATGCTTTCTTTTTGTAGGAGCCGCTCAAAAGGAGACCCCATACTCCAAAATCTGGTGATAGCAGGCCAAAGGAGGTGGCGGGCTCATCTGACGAGTGCATTCTACCGATTATGATGTCTCCTATGGAAGAGAATACAGATGATGTCTTTTTTGTGGAGATTCCGGCATCCCCAGATTATGTTAGAAGGGAAGCTGAGGATGCAGCAGCTTCCGAGATGATGAAGGCCGTCGCGGGGACCTTGGACACCGAGGGTCCAGCAGACACGGGGCTTCCCGATGATGAAGTAGGCTGGAGTTCATCATCTTCAGATGCCGTTCCTCCAGGAATGCATAAGCCTGTTGCGGGGGCAACAGACGTGATTGAAACCGATGAGAGGGTTGATTCCCCTCCTTGTCATGATGAGGGGAGGTCGGCTGCAGCGTTGCGGAGCCCTACCCCAGACTCAGCAGCAGAGGCTGAGGTGGCTGCCAACCGGGAGGTAACGACAAGTTCTATCCCCGCGGAGGGATTTGATGGTGAAAGTGAGAGTCGTCCGCCAATCCTGACTTCAAGGGGGTCGAGTCAGGAGACAAGTGTTGATCTCACTGTTCTGCCGAGGGGGGAACGTCCCGTACTGCCTACTGGTAGTGCGTTAGGGACTGATGAGGTAGCCGCTGACGTCGGTGGTTCTTCTGAGCTTGAGAAGGGTAAGGGTTTGGCGGAACCCTCTGTTGCTCCTTCTACTTGGGGTATGATATCGACGCCTCTCCCAGTTCCTTCTGTTCTTTTGGCTCCTCGGGCTAGTAGTGAAGCCCCTGTTGAGGAAGAGCATGTCGATGTCGAGGTTCCAGCCTTGCAGGTTGAGGCCGACGGGCCTTCTTCTAGTCCTCTATCTAGAGTAGCTCCTCCGACTCCTGCTATGACGCCGTAGGTGCTGGCGGATGCAGATGAATATGTGAACTTCATCATCGAGGCAGTGTACAAGATGCTGCAGAGGGGCGTATCGGCAATGATGGATGCCAATGGGAGCTTTACAACGGCAAAAAATCTGGCACTGCCTTATATCAATTTGATACGTTCCCACCAGGGCCATGATCATATGGCTGACATTCTGGAGGCCTCGGTGGCCGAGCTGGACCAACGGCTTTCCGAGTTTCAGTGTATCCAGCAAAATGATCTCTCCGTCCTGATAGACGCGAAAAAGGAGAAGTTGATCGCTGAGACTGAGTCCTCTTATCACGCCACCGTGAGTGTCTGGGAATGCGAAGTGGCTGAGACTGAAGCTGTAGTGGACCGGTTGTCTCAGTCCATGCAGGAGAAGGTGGAGTTGCGAGCTGCGTTGGATGCTAGTATCGCAGAGGTTGATGTCCAGATTTGTCGCCTTGAGGACCAGCAGGCCCGACTCTTATTAGATGCTAAGCGTGTTCAGGCTGAACATGTAGCATTTAAGAAGGAGGAAGCAGCTTTCACCCACCGAGCTCTTTTTCTGGCTCAGCAGCGGCAACAGTTGGATGAGAAGCATAAGGATGACACTTCTCCTGAGGCCATAGAAGCGATGCGTCAAGAAGCTGAACGCCGGGTCATGGCGACCGTGGAGACTCGGGCGACAGACTTGAGGCATCGAATTGAAGAGCTTTCGACTAACCCCGGGGATGTTTAGGGATTGTAGTCTCTTCTTTTTGTGTATTTGCAATTCTTGCTGGCGAGTGTAATCCTTTACTCTTTTTTTTAAAAATAAAGAATACAAAGTTTTTGTGCTGTGTTCATTTTTGCTGTCATGAACTTGATGATTTGTGTGGACCTATTATCTTTTGCGTACCTTGGTTTTTAGGTATAGATAATAAGTTTGAGAGAATCGTCATGTTTGCTCAGAGGTGATATGGATGTGGCAAATATGGGATTCGAATGATAGAATCTTCCTACTCAGAGGTGTTATGGACATGGTAGGAATGACTCTGGGGAATACGCGGAACTACTGAGAGGTAATGTGAACGTGGAAGTTCTACGACCAATGTACGGCAACACAGGGATTGTTTGTACGGGATGTTTACTCAGAGGTAATATGGACGTGGTAAACATGATGGGTAGCGTAGTCTTACGGAGTGTAAGATTCCGCTTTGTAGGGCGTAGGGGAACAACTCAGACGTAATGTGGACGTGGTTGTCCTTCTACTGGATGATGCCACGGAACAGCTGGGTTCCGGAAGCGTACAATTTTGTGGAAAGGAATTGTATATGAGCCCTGATGATTGCGTCCACATATCCCCTTGTGGAAGTACATGTCTAAAAGAAGTCAAGAGTAGTACTTCTTTAGGAACTTGCCGTTGATGGGCATCATGAACAAGTCCTCATTGGGTTTAGCGAGGCGGTAAGCACCGTTTGAGTATACCGTCTCTATGATGAAAGGTCCTTCCCACTTGGGCTCGAACTTTCCTGGTGTCTTGTGAGTCAACACCATCGGCCTCCTGATTGCCAGAACCAGGTCACCTACTTGGAAAGTCCTCTGCTTGACCTTTTTGTTGAAAGCCTGTGATATACGGGCTTGGTAGAGTTCGATGCGTTGTTGGGCTAGGAGACTCTTTTCGTCAAGTGCCTCCAGTTCTCGCAGACGACGACGTTGATTGTCCTCTTCTGTGAGTTGGTTTGTGATTGCTACACGGAGTGAGGGTATCTGGATCTCGAGAGGTAGAACCGCTTCGCTCCCGTAGACCAGGGAGAATGGTGTGTTGCCTGTCGGGGTCCGTACCGTTGTATGGTAGGCCCAAAGGCATTCGCCAAGCTTTTCGTCCCAGTCGCGTTTATTGGATGACATGACCTTTTTGAGTAGCCTGACGATAGTCTTGTTGAATGCCTCGGCCAATCCGTTTTGCTGTCGGATTGTAGGCGGTTGAGGCCACGTTTTGAATGCGGTTCTTGTCACAGAATCTGCTGAAAACATGGCTGATGAACTGAGGACCGTTATCGTGGATAATCCTCCGGGGTACCCGGAAACGGTAGATGACATGCACTACCAAAATTTATCATTTTAGCGACGGCCACATCCGTCGCTAAATCGAAGGTAATTACTATTAGCGACCGATAACCGACGGATTTTGGCCAAAAAATCCGTCGGCAATCAGCTCGTCGCTAATAACGTTCCGTCGCTAAGTTGTCGTCACATGACTGAATAGCGACGGATTGTCGACGTCACAATACGAAGCATTAGCAACGTATTTCCGACGGATTTTCGTCCATTTCAACTATTAAGTACTGAAATGTGTAGGCAATAGCGACGTAAAATTCCATCGGTAACCCGTTGTAACAGCGTATCAGATCGTATCGTTCCGTGGTGGCAGATTGTAAGGGGTCAGAATGACCGGCCAGCAGGAGTATTGAGATCCCGACTGCCCGAAAGGGGCGAATCCATCAGAACATAGCCCTATGCGTACATTTTTGGGATCTGCAGCAAAATCTGGATGGCAAAAATCAAAATATTTCTACGCCTCTCCATCCGAAGGATGTGACAATTCTCCATCGTCCTTTGTGCGTTCTTCGTTGTGCCACGTCATGTGTTCTGCTGTATTCTGAGACATATACATCCTCTACAAGCGCTTCGTGATCGACAAGTAATGCATATACTTGTAAGGATGTCGTTTTGTAGTTGACTTTCCTTTTCCCCTGACTTCCTTGTAACGATCCGCATTACAGAAGCGGCAACTTTCTACATCCTCGTTCTCCTTGTAGTACAACATGCATCCGTTGCGACAATAATCTATCTTGTCGTACCCCAGTCCCAGTTGTCGGACCATCATCTTCGACTAGTAGAAGTTTTTTGGAAGCTCTATTGATTCCTTCGGTAATACCTCCTTCATTAGTTGTGTAATCCGATCATAGCAAGTTTGTGGCAAGTTAAAATCGGACTTTATGTTCAACAACCGCATCGTCACTGACAGTACGGAATGTGGATCACAACCAGGATATAAAGAAGTTTCAGCATCCTGAAACATATCATAGAACTCCTTCGCCTCGGGATTAGGATCCTCCGGATCAAAATTAGGCCCTGCCGCGTCGTACACCATATCTCGTGCAAGGTTCTGCATGTCTCCATAATCAACGGAGCATTCGTCATCATCGACGACAAAATCCGCTGCAGCATTATCATCAAAAGCATAAGTAGCAGCATTCGCAACCTGTCTTTCGGCATATAGTTCACTTTGCGATGACCACAGGCCGTAATCACGTACGAAATCCTTACGGGTCAAATGATCTCTTACACTCACCACATCTTCGTAACGTCTATTGCGACAATTACGACATGGACACTTGATTTTGTTACCGTCCATAAACTGAGCTTTGCTCATGGCATACTTATGAAACACTTCCACGCCTGCCTGAAAATCGTCACTCACACCTATTCTGCTCTCGTGTTGTCGTTTGTACATCCATGTACGATCAACGAAATAACGATCCATCACAGATTAGATGTAAAAATCTGTATAGTAAGACAAACTAAACAGAATTAATATATAATCATGTAACTGGTGGATCTGCTAGTATTCTAGCTCGAGAAGAGAAAAATATAAATACAGTTGTTACTAATAGTTTGATACCGATAGTACGATACCGATACCGATACCGATAGTGCGATACCGATACCGATACCGATAGTTCGATACCGATAGTGCGATACCGATACCGATAGTGCGATACCGATACCGATACCGATAGTTTGATACCGATAGCATGGTTTAAAGTATCAGCCGATACCGATCCGATACGGCCGATATTGATACGATTTGGCATGTTCCGATCCGATACCGACCGATACCAAATATTGAACGATACCGACTATGGGGGTCTTTGTTCCGGTCAATTTGGCAAAACCAATCGATAAGGGTGACTACTATTTCATATAATTTTTAAACTACTAAGAAATAATGCTGAAATATTTAAAGTTATGCCTAAATGTATAAAATATATGTTTTTAAATGTAAATAATTTATTAATAATTACTTGTTTTCCGATACCAAAGTCCGATACTCCGATATAATACCGCCGATACTACCGATATCGCCGATACCAATACTCATAGGAATAGTCCGAAACCGATTTCGATACCGATTGTGAACCTTGACCGATAGTGCGATACCGATACCGATATCGATAGTGCGATACCGATACCAAACTGAGTCAATCTATCTATTTCTAAATTGCAAGAGTCCACTTCTAGGATATAGGAGCTATATCCTAAATATTTAGTCTAAAATTAACTTGGTTAGGATACTAGAGTGTCCTTATTATCTAGCAAGCACTACCTTAGTCTAGTCACACTAGCATTAATTACCTATAATTCCTACCATGTCTACAATCACACATTACACCCCAAGCCGTCCTGCATGCTAATTATAATAGGCACATATATATGTATATCACAGTTAGATGTATAGACCATGAACCCAAACACTGACTTATGCAGATGAAGAACTCGTACTGTCCTTGACACAGTGAACATATACACCATGAACCCAAACTCCATATTCACATTTACTAATCCAAACACCACCAAACTAATGGATAACACCCAATATGGATAACACATTATTTAGCCAATATATAAACTCAGATGAATTTGATAAGCAAAGCCCCCCGCCGCCGCCGACCAAAGCCCGCCGCCCCAAGCCCGCCGCCCAGCCCCCGACGCCCCCACCCCAAGCCCGCCGCCCAGCCCCCGACGCCCCCGCCCCAAGCCCGCCGCCCAGCCCCCGACGCCCCTACCCCAAGCTCGCCGTCCAGCCCCCGACGCCCCCGTCCCAAGCCCGCCGCCCAGCCCCCGACGCCCCCGCCCCAAGCCCGCCGCCCAGGCCCCGACGCCCCCGCCCCAAGCCAACCGTCCAGCCCCCGACGCCCCCGCCCCAAGCCCGCCGCCCAGGCCCCGACGCCCCCGCCCCAAGCCAGCCGCCCAGCCCCCGACGGCCCCGCCCTAAGCCAGCCGCCCAGCCCCTGACGCCCCCATCCCAAGCCTGAATATCCCCAAGCCCGCCGCCCCCGCTGTCCCTACGTCGACACCGCGACACACACACAGAGAGAGAGAGAGAGAGGGGATTACCTTCGGGAGAGAGAGAGGAGAGGATGCCGTCGCCGTTCACCGAAGCCGCGTGAGAGAGAGAGAGAGACAAAGAGAGAGATAGAGAGAGGAGAGAGATTAAATTTGGGGGGAATGCCAAAAGTTCCCTCCGCCTTTTCATTTAAGTCTGGAACGTAAATTTAGCGATGGAATAGCGACTGCTAATAATCCGTCGCCAGGTACTATTATTGATTATCCGACTGAATATCCGTCGCTACGTAGTCGAAGATATGTTCTGCCAATTCTCTACACAATTTCCGCCAAATAATCGACTACGTAGCGACGACCGAAGATCCGTCGCTATAACACCGACACTCTAGCGGCGAATGTGCGACCTTTCATCCCCCTAAAATTAAAATAAAAATGGCAAAGGCGTGTAGTCGGTAATCAGTCGCTGAGCGGCCATGAAACTGTCGCTAATACCGACGGAATAATTCCGTCGCTAAAAAGCCGTCGCTAAATGAGCGTATTTTGGTAGTGATGGTGCTTGATGAAGCTGATCACCCTAGAGCTCTTTACTTCCGCCAGTGGTACTGCCTCTGCCCATTTGGAGAAGTATTCGGTGATGGCTAGGATAAAGCGATATCTCCTTGATGAAGGAGGGGTGATCGGTCCTACAATGTCCATGCCCCAAGCTTCAAAGGGCCAAGAGGCGACTGTAGGATGTAGTGGTTCTGACGGTGTATGGATAAAGTGTGCGTGAAGCTGGCACGCGTGGCATTTCTTAGCATAGTCGACAGCGACGGCTGCCATGGTTGGCCAGTAGTAGCCCATGCGTCGCAGTCGATCCTACAATTTAGGGCCAGGTTGATGGGCCCCGCAGGTTCCATTATGAGCTTCTCGAAGGGCTTCGACTGCTTCTTCGTTGGACAGGCATCGCAGGAGAAGTCCATCGTAGGAGCGTCGGTACAGCATTTTAGCAGCTGTATCGTAATAGAATCGAAGGAAGTGCCTCCTGACTGAGACGGCTTCTTTCGTGTCTTCTGGGAGAATTCCGTAGACAGCGAAGTCGATGAACGGGAACCTCCAATCTCGGATATTAACACCAGCACTTGTTGACATGGCATGGGCCATTTGTGAGCATAGGTTGTTTTTAGGACAGACCAAGTCTCGACCAACTACCGTGACGTAGTATTGAGTCCCGAGAGGTGCTGCCAATGAGGCTGCGAGGCCAACCAGAGCGTCAGCCTCCAGATTTTGTAAACGAGGTACATGTTCGATGAAGAACTTGGTGAAGGTTGAAATGATGTTCAACGCAACTTCATGGTAAGGGATCAGATCTTCATGGCGAACTTCATATTGCCCTCTGATCTGGTTAACGACGAGTTTTGAGTCGCCGTAGGCTTCCAGATGATTCACTCCCAGATGTTGTGCCAACTGGAGTCCCATGATGAGTGCATTGTACTCGGCAAAATTGTTGGAGCACGGCTTAGAAAGGGAGTAAGCACGCTGGATGACCAGCTGATCGGGGGAGACTAATACTACCCCCACTACTGCGATAATTTGGCCTTTGGGGCCTGTTCTTGAAGCGCCATCGAAAAACATCCGCCAGACGGAGCTTTCTTCAGTGACATTTAATTCTTGGACCTCATCCGGGATGTCTTCATAGAGTCTTGAGGACTCTGGGATGGGATGTGCAGCTAAAATGTCGGTCAGAGCTTGACCTTTGACGGCATTTTGTGGAACGAACACCATGTTGTATGGCGTCAACAGGATCGCCCATGTAGCTAGTCGGGAGTTCAATGATCCTGGCTTCGTCATGAGAACTCTGAGTGGATTGACTCGAGAGATGACATAAATTATCTGGCCCGAGACATAATGGCGAGTCTTCTGGATGGCAAATACCAACGCCAAGCACTCCTTTTCAACGGGGTTGTACCGGTGTTCGGTCCCGATCAGTGTTCTACTGAGGTACTAGATAGCTTGCTCATAGCCTGTATCGCTATTCTGAGCGAGCAAAGCGCCAAAGGAATGATCCATGGCACGGACGTAGAGGAGAAATGGTTTGCCGGCGATGGGTGCCACCAGGACTGGCGGGCTCGTCAGGTAAGCCTTGATGTCGTCGAAAGCTTTTTGGCATTCCTCTGTCCAGACGTAAGAGACTCCCTTCTTCATGAGCTCAGTGATGGGTTAACATTTTTCAGAAAGGTTTACTATAAACCTCCGGATGTATGACAGACGCCCCTGCAGGCCTCAAAGTTCTTGGAGGTTCTTCGGAGGGTCCATGTCAAGGATGGCTTTGGTCTTCTCGGAATCGTCATGAATGCCTTTCGCCGTGATAATAAAGCCCAAGAACTTTCCGCTAGAAACCCCTAGGAAGGATTTATTGGGGTTCATCTTGAGTTGATGCGCTCGCATGAGATCGAAGACTATCTTCAGGTCTTGTAGGTGATCAACTTTGAGACGGCTCTTAACTACGATGTCATCAACAAAGCATTCAACTGTCTTGCGAAGATGCTGACGGACGATGGTGCTCATAGCTCGTTGGTATTTCGTACCAACATTCTTCAAGCCGAAGGGCATCACTATGTAGCAGAAAACCTCCTTCGGAGTCCTGAATAACGTGTGTTTTGCGTCATCTGGGAACATCTTGATCTGGTTGTAGCCCGAATACCTGTCCATGAAAGACATGCGTTCGAAGACACATGTGTTGTCGATCATTACGTCAGTGATTAGAAGCGGGAACTCGTCCTTCGGACAAGCAGCGTTGAGATCCCTGAAGTCGATACAAATTCGTATCTTCTCATTCTTCTTGGTGACAGGGACAGCGTTAGCTATCCAATTCGGGTGTTGTTCTTCACAGATGAAGCCTCTAGTCAAGAGTTTGCCTACCTCCTGATCGATGGCATTCATGATGTCAGGACGAAAGCGTCGCTGTTGTTATTTGATAGGCTTGGCATCAGGTAAGATGTTAAGCCTATGCATCGCGATCTGGGGATCAAGTCCCGGCATATCTTCGTAGCTCCAGGCGAAGACATCGATATACTCTTTAGCCAGCTGGATTAAAGATTCCTGGTCTTCTCCTTTTAGGCTTTTGCTGACGAAGATGGGTTTGGAAGAAGATCCATCCCCATGGTCGATCTGCTCGACTTCGTCTTCGGTAGGGGGCTCGCGTAATTCAAAATGAGACTCCCACTGTTCTCCTAAGCGTTGAGCCCATGGTTATTCTTCGAAGAATTATGGCGTTTGGTCTTCGCCTTTATCTTCTTGAGATTGTGCAGACGTCATGTTGGTTGATAGCACTCTCTTGAAGACTGAGCCGATACTGGTATCAGAATCCCAAGTTGATGCTTCGGACGAGTGAGATTGGTATACTTCTTCTGCCTCCGAACTCTCTGGAGTTGACGGTGGCGTGACATAGCCCACCCCCCATCGAGTTTGATTATAGTAGTCATGCGGCTTTTCTTCAGGTGTTAGAAGCCGGAGAGGGAGACGTCGGCCGTTGCCATAGTTCAGGCCTTTGTTGCTTCGTAGGTCGTAACCCATCTTTTGGATTAGGTACTTTGCCTTGTCCGTGTGCCGATAGACATGTATTCTGTCGGTATCTGGTTCTGGCTCGAGTGGCGGAAGGTCTTGATGACGCTCAACTTTGCCGAAGATGATGGATTCTTCATCTCGACTCCGCGGCGGGACTACAAAACAGACCCCTTGGGATGGGACTACTCGATTGACATGATGGACGGTCGTTATTTGTATTTGCAACGACCATAGAGCGTTATCTAATGTATACATGGCATTCCAATGTGGAAGACTAGAATAATTAAAAGACACTCTATTATTGATGAAATACGAGATTTTATCCCGCAGGATTACATTGTCCAGAGAGGGTGCATCTACATCAGCAGAAATGTATTCCCCTAGCTCTTCATATGTGAGTACTGGGGTAGGATCGGGAGAGTCCACCACAGCTTTTGTCTTGGGGTCCGAGAGGACTATGTGGGCCTTCTCCGGTAGCTTGTTGGAGACAGATGATTGCGGCGGCTTGCCTTTAAGACGCAACTTCAGAGGTGCCTCCACTGTGCCTTCGGTGATTGGTGCCTTCCCTTGTAGTTTTGCCACAAGGAAAGCCGATGTTTGAGGAGACTTTCCCTTGAGCCGTATCTTCAAGGGAGCTTCTGTAGATGTGCTACCTGGAGCAGTTGGTGCTTTCTCGGGTACCTTAATGTTCATGGGAGGCAACTTCTGAGGCGGTTTGCCTTTGAGTCGGATCTTCAAAGGAGCATCGGGAGTCATCTCAGGCTCCATGTCCGGCTCTGCTGCCGTTTTTGCTTCATCGTCAGCATCATTGGCTTCTTCCTCGTCAGGTGACTTGTACAAGGTGGAATCAGTGAAGTAGGCTTCAACCCCTTTGAAAGGGTCAATGTCCGCGAACTCCGTCCAGATGACGTCGTTGGTGGACACGTACTTCATACATTGGTGGAGTGTGGATGGCACCACCATGTACTCATGCATCCATGGACGACCCAACAGGAGATTGTAGTTGACGTCGGCATCCACGACATAGCAAGTCACCTCGGTTCTGAGGTTACCGATATGGCACTTTAGCCGTATTTTGCCCAGCGGCTCGCTTTTGCTAGCGTTGAAGCCACTGATTGTTGTGTTGGAAGGCGCTAGTCGGTACATTAGGATTCCCAGTATTGAGAGCAGCATCTTCGGAATGATGCTGAGGGAATACCCCGAATCGATCTGAATCCGCTTCACCTTGACAGAACCGATATACCCTGTATAATACAGCGGTCTGTTGTGTCGGTTGTGCTTGAGTAGCATGTCTTACTGGGTGAAGGTTATATTGGGGATAACCTCATCCGCACAATGACAGTGCGCACATGTAGTCGGAAGAACTTCAGGCTGCTTGACCTGACTGATGAAGGATTCTGCATCCTTCAGAGCTTCACAGAGAGCTTCACGGATGTCTTTGGAAAGACGAAGGAGCTCAAACAGAGATAGGCGGGCAGGAGTACTGGCAAGTTGTGCTAGTATGTCGAAGTTATGGGGCTTGGCTAGCCCCGAAGCACTCCTTTCGCAGAGGCCTGTCGAAATGAGCCTCTGCACGCTTCTGCTTATTGGCTGCTGGGGGCTTAGATAGGCCCTCTACCTGGGTAGCAGGGACGGTGCAAGGAGGCACCACCTCGACGGCAGCTTCGTCGGGTTGGGCGTTCTATTGTGAACGCGTCTGTACAGGAAGTGCCTCTTCCGCAGAGGAATAGACCATGCAGCAAGACATGATCTTCCTGCCTTTGCTTCTGGAGGCAGAGCGTACCTCTGGTTGAGTAACCTCGGAGACAAGATCAGGGTGAATGCATAAGATCTCTCCCAGAAATGTGGTGAGTGGGATAAGTCCACTCACGTTGTCACAAGCAGGTGGTAAGTTGACCACCTCTATTATCGCTTTAGGGATGGGGACGACGCCATCTTGTGTTGTAGTTGGCGGCAAGGTGCCGAACTGGAGTGATACCATGTTGGCCGAAACCGTCTTCTCCTCGAAGTCAACAGAGATAACATCCGCATTGATCATGCGCTGGATGTAGTTTTTGAGGACGTAGCAGTCCTTGGTTGTCCAACAAACCGATGGTAGTGACAGTACCTCAAATTGTCCACTTTCCCAACCTCGTCAGGATGCTTTGGATCCGGCAATTTGATCTTGTCACCCTGCTTCAGTTTCTCGAAGAGTTGTAGGGTTTCTTCATCATTTAAAGAATAAACCTCCTTTGGCCTTGGTACAAGTGGAGGCTTCTGAGTAGGCGCTGATGCACCTTTTGAGGCATTGACAGTCAACGCCTGTTTCCCATTCTTCTCTCGTCCGAGGTTGCTGGCTGCAGGCCGTTTCTCCTTGTCTTCAAAGGCAGGGAAACTAACTCCCAGAAGGCGAGCATTGGATGCCTTCTTTTCTGCTGCTTCTGCTTCGATGATCAAGGAACTCCAGTCGGGAGAAGAAGTAGAGTTGAGCCAGAGTTTGACTGCAGGCAGCATGTTCATGCTGCTGGAGGAGAGGAGTGCATGTTCTGGCATGCCCGGGGGCAGTCTGAAGCAGGCCTGTCGGAAGCGTTCGATGAATACCCGAACTGTTTCCTTCTCCTTCTGGCGTATCTCTATGAGGGACGCCATTGTCATGTCCTTCCTGTCGTCGTAGAAACGGTCGAGAAAAAGGTGCGTCAAGTCGTCGAAGGAAGATATGGAATTATCGAAGAGGCTGCAGTACTAGTCGTACGCCACTCCTTTCAGTGCCCCGGTAAATATGCTGGTGAGTAGCGCGTCCTCCTTCGAAATATGTCCCATTTGGGACTGAAAGTACGTCAGATAGCGACGCGGAGAGTTCTTTCCGTCGTATGGCGTCAATGTTTGTGGTTTATATTTAGTAAGATAAATCATTTGTTCCATTCGAGGGGATAAGGTTGGGGGATGCCCATCTTTCGGCGCTCCTCTTGTCTATTCTTGGACTCAAAGCGCTCGCACAAGTCCCTGGTCATCTCGACCACGTCTTCCGTGGAGCTGGGAGTTGGGGAAGGTGGTACCGCCTGGAGTTGAGCATTTGATTGCTCCGACGTTCGAGGTGCTTCGCGGCGATCCGTATCCAAGGATACCCGTTGAAGGGGTACACTTGATTCTCCATTGGCCCCTGGGTCAGGACCAGTAGACGGTGCCCTGGCCAAAGCCGACCGAATCTCAAACACTGCTTGAGTTAGTATTTGCATGGAGGCAGAGAGGGTTTTGAGTCCTCCTTTCAGGGTATCCATACGCTGGACGAGGTCTACTGGTGGCGCATCCGACTCGGTGTCACCCAAGTCATATAGACTGTTATGACACGGCTGGAGTCGGATGGCTCGGTTGAGGCTTCTCTTTCGGCCTCACTCTCCTGTAGAGGAGTTGTTGTTCCCGGAGCTTCGTCTTGGCTACCCCCAGCTATATTTCGGAGGACTTCTTCGTCTTCGAGACTCGGATCCGCAGGGGCTAGACTACCTCCAGCTATGTTCTGAAGGACACCCTCGTCTTCGGGAGAAGTATCCGTAAGGGCCTGATTACCCCCAGTCCTGTCTTGAAGGACTTCTTCATCTTCGAAATGCAGATCCACAGGGGCTAGACGACCCCTAGCTACGTCCGGGAGGCTGACTTCGCCTTGGGGATGAAGATCCACCCCAGCTGTGCTTTGGAGGACACCTTCATTTTCGGAAGGAGGATCAATAAGGGCTTGACTACCTCCAGCTTCCTCCAAGATCTTCTTCCTCCCCCGAGTGCCTTCGAACACTACGGAGGACGAGACGGTTGTCTTAGTTTTCCTCGGCTGGCTCTTGGACGAGGAATTGCCAGTCGCCTTTCGGACTGACGAGGAGTTATAGATTATATTGCATGAAGCAACCTTTAGTTCTGGCTCCTCTTTTGTTGACACCTTCTTTCCGAGGCGACGTCGGAGGGGTGTCGATGATTGCAGCCGCTGGAACACCGACTTTCTTGGTGGGACTGCTGTCTTACAACAGCAATTTATGGTGACTACAGCACAAGTGTACCTTGTGAGGGGCGCATCGTGCTTGTCAGTCGACTCTTCTGACCGGCGTTTGTGAGTGATCACGTTACGCAGATCGTTGGAGGAGAGTGCCACCTTCGCACCCCCTTCAGGCGCATGGGAAGGCCAAGCGCCAGGATGGTCAAGTGAATGCTGCGCCCCCTGATATAACACCAAACAGGCGCTCAGATCAGTAGTGGGGGAACAACATTTAAAATGTCTTGAACGAACCTCAGACGCACAACCAGAGGAGGCGCGGGAGTTCAAGACCACTGGGTTTGCCTCGTTCGACTTGGTTGCAAACGCAACAGGTGCGCCCAAGAGAGATAAAGACTTTGAAGGTCAGCTCGTTTCTGGCGTAGAAGCACCTGAGTCGACCTTATACAGCTTACCATCAGCAGCATGCATGATTGTGAGCGTATGCTTCGGGTTTACTGCTGGCATAGCACGTTTGGGGCGCATGGCCCGTGCTGCCTTGGACTTCTTCGTACTAGGCCGCTGGGGCGCGTAGTACTCAGAATCCAAATTCTCCTCGCCACTACAGCGAGTGAGTTTTTCAAAGACAGAGACCTTCTGTGGTGCATCGGAGGTGATGCGTAGGGCATTAGCTGCGCCCCTGCTCCGTCGACGCATCTTCCTCGCCTGAGAGGGAGATGGCTGGTGTAGCTCCCCTTCCCGAAATTTTTGGAATATTATTATTATTATTATTTATTATGATTGTTATTTAATATTATTATTTTATTGGTTATATTATTTATTGTCAAATAAATATAATGTATATGTGAATGTGTATATAAATATATACGATGTACGTGTATATTTG
This sequence comes from Iris pallida, assembly GCA_029216955.1. Classification (NCBI taxonomy): domain Eukaryota; kingdom Viridiplantae; phylum Streptophyta; class Magnoliopsida; order Asparagales; family Iridaceae; genus Iris; species Iris pallida. The sequence continues at coordinate 6,697,648 of JANAVB010013999.1, forward strand.
TATGTATATATACGTAAATATCTTATATTATAATATATATATATATATATATATATATATATATATATATATATATATATATATATATATATATATATATATATATTATATAAGTGATTCTATATATATATAAATATACATAATAGTCTATGTGTGTGTGTGTATATACATATATAAATATATGTATATATAAGTATACAAATAAATACGTATATATATACGTGTCTGTGTATGTGTACATATATATATTTATATTATGTAAGTGTATGTATGTATAAATATTGTATACGTGTATTTATATATAAATATATATTATATAGATATTGTATATGAGTATATATATATTTTTACATAGATATCGTAAATGTGGGTATATATATATAAATAATATATATGTATGTATGTGTATATATAAATACACATCATAGGGTGTATATATAGCTATCTATATATATATATATATCGTATATATATTGTATATATATTGTGTATGTATTGTACATAAATATATTATATATATATATATATATATATATATATATATATATATATATTAATAAAAAGAAAAGAAAAAAAAAGTATAAGAGAAAGAAATAGCAGCCAAGAGCCAGGCCTAGACCAGCTGAGCTCGGGCTCGAGCCAGGCCCGGCCCATGACAGCTGCGGCTAAAACCCAACAGCACACCTTACTTCATTTGGTCACATACAACTCGGCCAACTATGTAGAGCCATTATACAAAACTATTGATTGAGCAAGAAATAAATAAAAAAAAAACCAACGAAAAAGAAAACCCACAAGCACTAAGCTTTCCCAGCCAAGCCCAAGCCCACCCGAACTCACACGCCTGTGTTCCCAGGTCAGGCCGACCCGAGTATGTACACAACAGAGCTATATATATAATTGTATATATGCAGAGAGAGCGGAAGAGAAGAATTCGATTGATCGAAACCCTAACACAACTCCTCCAACCACTTCGCCGCGACCATCCCCTCACCCAGGCGCAGCCCTACGCACGCACGCGGCCAAGGTCGCTGGAACAGCGCGCGCTCAGGCGCACACGTGAGTCGAAGCAACAGCAGTAACGGCAACGCCGAGCCAACTTCGCCGTGGCGGTTCTTCCTCCACAGATCATCGTTTTTCGGAACGATTGTGCTGGTACAATCCCAACCCTACCCCCTTTGAATTCCTCTATATAATTTTATTTGGTTTGCGGTATATGCATCGCACATCGAGCCCAAAGACGGGGCGAAAGTCTGTCCTAAAACAGAACAGTTGTTTGGGTTTAAACACTGTTTTGGAAGGCGAATTCCCGTCAGTCTGTCGACAGTTTTAGGAAATTATTTAAGAACAGTCCTAGAGAACCTATACGGCTCTGCAACCCACTCCGCAGAAGTCAAAGTGATTGACTGAGCGTCGAGAAATCGACGTCTAAAAATGACCAAAAACCTGTTTTTTAAAACCTTAGAAAATAGAAAATCACTCCGATACCACGTCCGTCCCGCCATTCCGGGCGACGTAGTCGTGCACCGAAAGTATCGAAAGCTGCTTAACAGCTTCGTGGTCGTGTGGGCTTTGACGGAATTCAAATTGGTCGCGTGTGCGCGACGAATTCGACGCGTATCCGTCGGAATCGCCCCGTATCCGTCCAATACAAATTTAGTCATAACATTGTGCACACTCGTCATATCGAGACGAAACTTGTGCCAACAGAACCGTATCATTTTTTTGGTCGTGTATGCCAAGTTTGGTCTGATTCTGAGACCGTTGATAAAATCGTCGTTTTGCGGGCCCCACGGTGCCACTCAACGAGCGATTTTGTGCACGGCCCGCCGGAATCCAACTTTGGACATACGGTTGGGTTCGTATCGGAAAACTGGATCTGTAGACATATAGTTTGATGACTTTAGAGACCGTTGACTTTGGCACGCTTTTCGGTGCAAAGCGGGTCCAACGGCGGACATCGTTTTTGCCCAAAATTACCGTTTTGCCCCTGTGTCCAGAATTGGACTTAAGGACAGGTAATCCTAGCTAATTGGACTATTCTGTGATCATTGGTATTGTCTATTTCAGCTTCCGGGGACTGTTGTACGGGTTTTGACTATTGTGGCATATTGAGTGATTTGGATCATCGGTTTCACCAGCACAGGACCACAGGCGAGTACAGTTTATTGTCTGCATTTCGATATTGATCTTTACTATATTTCATTGATTAGTCATTGGTTATGTGATTTTTATACTCTATTATAAATTGTTGAGTCGGGAATGAGAAGTACCAAGGATGTGTGATCAGACCGTAGACATTGTAGATATCGTAGACATTGTAGATATCGTAGACATTGTAGATATCGTAGACATTGTAGATCTCATAGACATTGTTTATTTTTATGCAGTAGACCTCGTAAACATTGTTTAATTTATGCAGTAGATCTCGTAGATATTGTTTATTTTATGCAGTAGACATCGTAGACAGTGCTTATTTTCTGCAGTAGACATCGTAGACAGTGCTTATTTTCTGCAGTAGACATCGTAGACAGTGCTTATTTTTTGCAGTAGACATCGTAGACAGTGTTTATATTCTGCAAGTAGATATCGTAGACCGTGCGGTGTAGCACCCCAGACCGATCACATGTCAAAGGTACTTCTAACGGTGGAAAGTATATTGGTCTATTTATTACTATTGATTTTCTCACGGCTTTACTGTCATTTTCAAAACTCATGATTAATGCCTAACCTTTGTTTTATAGTTATTTTCTTTATTTGAAATTGCATTCAGTGAATTGTGCTCGTTCCATTCCTGACTGGAAACCAACATTTTTAGGTTAGCCGTGGATTCACTTAGCTTGGGGAGTGACGGGGGTACTTGCAGACGAAAGCCTAGTGACCAGCTAGATAGATGAATTGTAGTCATTCCATATGTGTACAAGTTTATATTTTTCTACAAATGTAAAACTTGTGATCTTTGTAAATTAAATTAATCATGTGAATGAGTATTATTTGTGATTTTGGATCTTCATGGCCGTGACAGCGTACTACCGCCGACACTGCGGTGTAGGCTGGCTTGGACACGTCTCGTATCCGTTTAAAAAAAAAAACGGGTGCGGGTCGTAACAAGTTTTTGTGGTGGCCCATGCAGGTCTGTCTTCGCAAATAATGCGAACTCGTGATAGTACTTAAGTTAGTCGTACTATTGCGAGCCTGTGACTTCGAAATGCTCATTCACATTTAAGGATTAATTTAATTTAAGAGAATGATTAGGACTAGGAGTCCCTTATACAAATTTACCGATGGGGTAGTCTAGGCCATGCAATTTAGATGAGGAGTTATTAATTTTGATAGTTGTCAGATTTCCATAGGTACACTATTACCACTTGATGGGACGATATGATCCAATGTGGATAGATTATTCACTTGGAGTGGCAGAGCTTCCTAGAAGTAATAATCTAACCTAGATGAATTGTTCAATTCCTTCTATTTGCCTCTTTAGATATCATCATCATATTTTAGTCCGAATTGCCTATGTATTTCCTATTTTGCCCTAAAAATTATTATTTTTATATAGCTTCTGATTCTGTTATCCATATTCGAAACTCGAGTTAGTTTCGAACCAAGTTTTTCCTCAATGGTTTGGATGCACATGAAATAGATATTAGAATGGTTGTATTTCTTTTATCTTCATTCCTCCCAGTTCAATCTTTTATTGTATGGTTGCGATTGATAGATACTTATGTTTTATTTCATAGTCAACTTGTTTGAATATATAGAAGCCCATGAAGTTTTACAGATATAGTTAAAAGAATGTTAGTTGACTCATAATGGCAGGACAGCAGCACACTGTCGCCGTTTATTTGAATTATGGACTCACTGCAGCCAGCAGTGCACTGGTGAGACACGACCCTAGAGTTGAAATTTTTAAGGAAATTATAGGTTATAGAATATCCCTAAAAACTATGGCTAGTGGTCCTCCCTGATCATAGTCACCCAGGTGTCGAGATAAGGTAGAGTATCTGATAGCATATCACATCTGAATCACAGAACCAAGGGTTTACCACAGCCCAAGTATACGGGTGAAGCATAATCCTCGGTGAAATGATTTCAGACGTGATTACAAGTTTAGGGTACTATAGAGGATAGGACCGTGCCATGTACGTCCCATAAGATATAAAGCCAATAGTAGTGGAAGTTGTAAGTTTGGTAGTATGTCTCCCGACCTAGCATTCCGTATGATCCCTCGTGATCTATAGATGAGGAAATTGACTGACACTAATAGGTTACCTAGAATATAGAATTCAGAAGTCCATAAACCATTAGTCGACCAAGGCCTTAAGGGTAAGATGATAGTGGGATGTCTATAGAAGCAAGACACCAGGTAAGTTTTGATTCTCTCTAAACTCGAACTACTTGTGCCTCTTTTCAAAAATCTCGCGTACTTGTATCTTGACTATCTTGACCAACGCTGCTATTACAGCCTAGTTTTTGCAAGCTTACTCTTTATCGAGCTTGATTCGAGGCATATGTTTAGTGGGGACGCCTGCTAACTTATTGTCTAATCAGAATCAGTGTATTATGGTCTGATCAACCATGATGCATTTGGTTCGCACTTTATTTAATTATCCTACGTGGATTGAGATGTAGATGTCTCTAGGGTCTCATCCACGACTGCTTTGACAATTCCTCTTGAATTACACATTCGTTTTTGAATCACGTAATTGTATTCGGTGATATCTCTCTCTTGAACTCCTTATTATTTTGTCTTCCACCGATTATAAAGACGAAAGCTCGTAATTGATAGATAGATACAGAGTATTCCCATGGCTATTACAGTTGTATATGCAAGTGTAGCTACCAACGGCCAGCTCTGTAACTAGAACCTTGCCTTGAGTTATTCGTCCTTCCTTCGACACTAAACCTACTATCTTGATCTTCTAGTCATTGGAGTCCGAGAATGATTAGGGTTTTACCCTTAGTCGAAATGCCTACCTAGGAGACAACCTATTCTTTAGAGACCAAAGGTTGCGAGTCTCTAATTATTTGCTGGAAGCTTGCCTTAACTAGCAACCCTTAAGCTATTGAACCAACCCTTCCTCGACCGAAGCCCCCAGTTAGACATGAGATGAGTGGACAATAGGGTAATCATTTACCGTGACACTCCTCCCGAGATTGGTTTCCAACAAATATTACTCTAGTTATGTAAATGTTTGATATTAAGACCTAACTAGTGTTGGAACACCACAGTCACTTGTTTAGCTAATACCATAGATTAAATACCCTGTCAAATTGTGATATACCAGTTGTCAACAACAACGCATGATCACTACAGCCCATACCACTAGAACCCTTATGACAATAGTCTGACAGGTTTGACACAACTAGAGATTCACGACTCAGTTGTTAGAAATCTCTTCATAGGACAATCCTTGGAGCTGGTTACCCCGTCGATAACTCTTGTACACTATGGATGGTATCTTCCTCTATGTTATCGACCATGTGTTATTGCACACACTTATTTTCCATTTATTGAGGGACGATCCTTGACTTGACTTAGATCTACCGTATTCCGTTACACCGTGCCTCATCCTTTATTAACAAGAGCTGAGGTACAATATCTGGACTTTGAAATTTTTCTGACAACATCATTCCTAAAACCATATCCTAGTTTCTAAGGTGGGTAGACTGTAAGCCTCCTAAAATTTTTGGGAGAATATGAAGATTACCGATTGACTAGAATGATTTTCCACTGGGGTGATGATTAGTGCCCTTGGACTCCCACTTTTCAATTAGATCATTTTGTGTCCCCGGTCGTGTCATTAATATTCGGAGCACGAGACCAGTTGTTACCTTCCAACAAATTTCATATGTAAGGTCTAGACGAGTCTACCTTCATCTAGGTATATCATGTCCCACTCAAACACGTCCCCTTGTACTCTATTTTTATGGTACGACTTTCAGGTAGAAAGGACTAACTATAACCCTTACCATGGTACCGGTAAACTTCTCGATTATGATTAGGAACTCAACTTCGACTCGAAACCTTCAACCCAATATATGGTTGTGATCGGCTCGAGCCCTCTGCGCACAAATCACTAGTGTGCCACTCAATGGTGTCTTCTCGTGCCACTTAAACACAGAAGTCAAGGAAGGTGCACCTTTAGGGCTTAGAGAACCTATTTAACCAACCCGACTGTCCTACTAGCTCAACCACTTGGATTGAAACCTATTCTAGGTTACCCTAAACTAATAGACATAGTTTTATCTTGAGATCTTGTTCAGTCCTTATAGATTGAAGTCCAAGGTTCATCCAACCGACGACTGATGCCAATTGGGGAACCCATTAAGACCCAGTAATACCCATTCATGCGTACCACCATAAGTTGTACTATAAAATCGAACTTTTTGAAATAGGTACCTATACCCATTATGTTGTCTTCCCTTCTTAGAATGTGAAGTCATTCGTAACCCTTCCCATCTACCTGGAAGTCGCGATGCAACTTTGTATTGTATTTATATTCTTTGCTCGTGCATTTAAATAACCACGGAATATATCGCAATCTTGATTTCTCAAATTCTGTTCTATCATGAAATCGTGCTTAGTTTTAATTTTGAGAACGGGACTTTCGTAGTGCATAGGTTGCAAGCCACTCTAAGAAATGAAGGGTTCTTCGACTTAGCAAGTGACTGGACTAGAGTAGCCCAATCTAGCAAAATAGGTCAATGGCTCATAAACTTTCTTTCAGTCTGTATCATTGGATACTCTCTACCGCTCTAGGAACTTCTTATTCGCCTTTGATTATTTTTTCCTTATCTTTCTGTCCTTCCCATTGTAGGGTGATGAATGGTCATGCTTATTAGAATTTACCAATATTTCTTAGCTACTTGTGTAAATTTGTTGCTTGCTAGATTTTGGGTTGTTTGATAGATGGGAGAGGATTATAGAGGCCAATAATAATAGATATCTATTTGTGGCAATTTTAGCAAGTAGTAGGAAGATTATAAAGTTTTAGCGATATAGCGTTGAGGGAGTAGTGTGACCAAAGGTGGGTAGAAGTCCTCAAGGATTTGTAATTACAAAATGGCTAGGAGGAGGATATAAATTAGTTCGAGGAATTAAAATTTAAGAAGATTAAGGTTCAGGTAAACTTCTTATTGTAAGGAATAGTTATGGATTAGAATTTCAAGGACGAAATTATTTTTAAGGTAGGTAGATTTGTAGCTCCCCTTCCCGAAATTTTTGGAATATTATTATTATTATTATTTATTATGATTGTTATTTAATATTATTATTTTATTGGTTATATTATTTATTGTCAAATAAATATAATGTATATGTGTATGTGTATATAAATATATACGATGTACGTGTATATTTGTATGTATATATACGTAAATATCTTATATTATAATATATATATATATATATATATATATATATATATATATATATATATATATATATATATATATATATATATAAATTAAAAAAAAATAATAAAAAAAAATATATATATATATATATATATATATATATATATATATATATATATATATATATATATATATATATTATATAAGTGATTCTATATATATATAAATATACATAATAGTCTATGTGTGTGTGTGTATATACATATATAAATATATGTATATATAAGTGTACAAATAAATACATATATATATACGTGTCTGGGTATGTGTACATATATATATTTATATTATGTAAGTGTATGTATGTATAAATATTGTATACGTGTATTTATATATAAATATATATTATATAGATATTGTATATGAGTATATATATATTTTTACATAGATATCGTAAATGTGGGTATATATATATAAATAATATATATGTATGTATGTGTATATATAAATACACATCATAGGGTGTATATATAGCTATCTATCTATATATATATATATATATATATATATATATATATATATATATATATATATATATATATATATATATATATAAAAATATATATATATATATATATATATATATATATATATAAAATATATATATATATATATATATATATAAATAAAAATATATATATATATATATATATATATATATCGTATATATATTGTATATGTATTGTGTATGTATTGTACATATATATATATTATACATATATAGATTAATAAAAAGAAAAGAAAAAAAAAGTATAAGAGAAAGAAATAGCAGCCAAGAGCCAGGCCTAGACCAGCTGAGCTCGGGCTCGAGCCAGGCCCGGCCCATGACAGCTGCGGCTAAAACCCAACAGCACACCTTACTTCATTTGGTCACATACAACTCGGCCAACTATGTAGAGCCATTATACAAAACTATTGATTGAGCAAGAAATAAATAAAAAAAAACCAACGAAAAAGAAAACCCACAAGCACTAAGCTTTCCCAGCCAAGCCCAAGCCCACCCGAACTCACACGCCTGTGTTCCCAGGTCAGGCCGACCCGAGTATGTACACAACAGAGCTATATATATAATTGTATATATGCAGAGAGAACGGAAGAGAAGAATTCGATTGATCGAAACCCTAAAACAACTCCTCCAACAACTTCGCCGCGACCATCCCCTCACCCAGGCGCAGCCCTACGCACGCGTGCGCACCGCCGCGCACGGCCAAGGTAGCTGGAACAGCGCGCGCTCAGGCGCACACGTGAGTCGAAGCAACAGCAGTAACGGCAACGCCGAGCCAACTTCGCCGTGGCGGTTCTTCCTCCACAGATCATCGTTTCTCGAAACGATTGCGCTGGTACAATCCCAACCCTACCCCTTTGAATTCCTCTATATAATTTTATTTGGTTCGCGGTATATGCATCGCACATCGAGCCCAAAGATGGGGCGAAAGTCTGTCCTAAAACAAAACAGTTGTTTGGGTTTAAACACTGTTTTGGAAGGCGAATTCCCGTCAGTCTGTCGACAGTTTTGGGAAATTATCTAAGAACAGTCCTAGAGAACCTATACGGCTCTGCAACCCACTTTGCAGAAGTCAAAGTGATTGACTGAGCATCGAGAAATCGACGTCTAAAATGACCAAAAACCTGTTTTTCAAAACCTTAGAAAATAGAAAATCACTCCGATACCACGTCCGTCCCGCCATTCTGGGCGACGTAGTCGTGCACCAAAAGTATCGAAAGCTGCGTAACAGCTTCGTGGTCGTGTGGGCTTTGACGGAATTCAAATTGGTCGCGTGTGCGCGACGAATTCGACGCGTATCCGTCGGAATCGCCCCGTATCCGTCCAATGCAAATTCAGTCATAACTTTGTGCACGCTCGTCAGATCGAGACAAAACTTGCGCCAACAGAACCGTATCATTTTTCTGGTCGTGTATGCCAAGTTTGGTCCGATTATGAGACCGTTGATAAAATCGTCGTTTTACGGGCCCCACGGTCCCACTCAACGAACGATTTTGTGCACGGCCCGCCGGAATCCAACTTTGGACATACGGTTGGGTTCGTATCGGAAAACTGGATCCGTAGACATATAGTTTGACGACTTTAGAGATCGTTGACTTTGGCACGCTTTTTGGTGCAAAGCGTGTCCAACGACGGACATCGTTTTTGCCCGAAATTACCGTTTTGCCCCTGTGTCCAGAATTGGACTTAAGGATAGGTAATCCTAGCTAATTGGACTATTCTGAGATCATTGGTATTGTCTATTTCAGCTTCCGGGGACTGTTGTACGGGTTTTGACTATTGTGGCATGTTGAGTGATTTGGATCATCGGTTTCACCAGCACAGGACCACAGGCGAGTACAGTTTATTGTCTGCATTTCGATATTGATCTTTACTATATTTCATTGATTAGTCATTGGTTATGTGATTTTTATACTCTATTATAAATTTTTGAGTCGGGAATGAGAAGTACCAAGGATGTGTGATCAGACCGTAGACATTGTAGATATCGTAGACATTGTAGATATCGTAGACATTGTAGATATTATAGACATTGTAGATATCGTAGACATTATTTATTTATGCAGTAGACCTCGTAAACATTGTTTAATTTATGCTGTAGATCTCGTAGACATTGTTTATTTTATGCAGTAGACATCGTAGACAGTGCTTATTTTTTGCAGTAGACATCGTAGACAGTGCTTATTTTCTGCAGTAGACATCGTAGACAGTGCTTATTTTCTACAGTAGACATCGTAGACAGTGTTTATATTCTGCAAGTAGATATCGTAGACTGTACGGTGTAGCACCCCAGACCGATCACATGTCAAAGGTACTTCTAACGGTGGAAAGTATATTGGTCTATTTATTACTATTGATTTTCTCACGGCTTTACTGTCATTTTCAAAACTCATGATTAATGCCTAATCTTTGTTTTATAGTCATTTTCTTTATTTGAAATTGCATTCAGTGAATTGTGCTCGTTCCATTCCTGACTGGAAACCAACATTTTCAGGTTAGCCGTGGATTCACTTAGCTTGGGGAATGATGGGGGTACTTGCAGACGAAAGCCTAGTGACCAGCTAGATAGATGAATTGTAGTCATTCCATATGTGTACAAGTTTATATTTTTCTACAAATGTAAAACTTGTGATCTTTGTAAATTAAATTAATCTTGTGAATGAGTATTATTTGTGATTTTGGATCTTCATGGCCGTGACAGCGTACTACCGTCGACACTGCGGCGTAGGCTGGCTTGGACACGTCTCGTATCCGTTTAAAAAAAAAATGGGTGCGGGTCGTGACAGCTGGAGAATGTGGTCAGCCGCACATTTTCCCGAGACATGCGCTGCACCGGTGGGCACATCTTGGTTGCTGAGGACGTCAGCAGAAAGGGAAGGCGGGATCGACACATCCCCTTCGGTGGTGGTGCTAGAGGCATCGACCTTGCACACCCGGATTTGGCGAGTCTTCTTCGGCTTCGGCAGCCGCTTCGAAGGACTCGCACTGCCTTCAGAAATGAACTCCTCATACGCCTGTTGATTTAGGCGTACGACCAGCATCTTGTGGGAGGAGCCCACCTTCACATCGTCGGATTACGACGCAGCTTTCTCGGTGGAGGAGAAAGAGGTCCCCAGCAGAGTCGCCAGCTTGTTTTCCATTAAAATCTTTTGATGTAATTTCAATACAAACAGAACAGTGTTACAATGTTGGACTTAGACGTAGTCCTAGGAGTACACTTTTGTTTATCTGGGTCCCTTGTGCCGATGGAGCGAGTGGTAATACGTTGACTCCGTTGACGATCTGACGACGGTTATCGATTCTCTGAAGGTCTGAGTTGCTCTCGATGCTGGAGCTTACGAAGAGGAAGAAGACATTGAGTGTCTATATCTGCCTCAGTGGTTGTGCGATGTCTCCGTCTGTCTATGTATGTTCGTGTCTAGAAGAAGGAAGTGATCCCTCTATTTATAGTCTGTAGGCTGGCTGCTCATGTGCACATATGTAGGATGCACCTAGACGCGGAGATGCCACGTGGTGATTGCTGATGGAGGCGAATGGTCGATGCGCCCTGATTGAAGAGTTAAATTCTTTATGCTACTGTTGTGGGCTGGCATGTAGCAGGGGAGAGGGTCTTTCTGTTGCTGAGATCTTGGGTGAATCGAGTCAAAGGATACGTGTCGTAGGCCCATGGCTCGGAGATCTCGGATTTGATGGGGAATGATCTGGTAGGATGCGCCTGGGATTCGGCGCATGAGGAGACTTTGGTTCGTAACCTTTAGGAATCACAAACCATTCGGGGCGCATGGCCTTTGAGGCGCATGCGAGACTTCAGTAGTTACTTTACTTCTGTCTTTAGGGATCAGAGAAAAGTCTGAGGCGCATGGCTTTTGAGGCGCATGCAGAGCTTCAGTAGTGACTTTACTTCTGTCTTTAGGGATCAGAGAAAAGTCTGAGGCACATGGCTTTTGAGGCGCATGCAGAGCTTCAGTAGTGACTTTATTTCTGTCTTTAGGGATCAGAAAAAAGTCTGAGGCGTATGGCTTTTGAGGCGTATGCAGAGCTTTGGGCGCATGGCTACGGAGGCGCATACGAGATGGTTGGGCGGCCACGTGGTTGTAACCGTCAGAGGGAAGTAATAATGATGCTGACGTTGGCGACGCTTCATTTTCTGAAAAACCTGTCAACTGTTCAGTCCTCGAGAGACGTGCTACCAACTCTGTCAGACTTCAGCATTTAATGTTTTTGACAGGTGATGGTCTGTTGAGTGGGCGCATCGATCGGCGTTCGACTAGGCGCATGGGGCCGCATGGGGGCGCATGCTTGTGAAGTGCTTGGTACTGAAGGGCACATCTATGTGATGCACGGTCTGACCGATGCATCCACTCCACATGACACGTCTTTTGGTACGACTGTTACGTTCTTTGAGTGCTTTAAATAGCTGTTTTTGACTTGGCTGGATTCAAAGCGTCAGGTTCATCTATTTAATGCAAATTTATTGTACGGGATTCGTAGAGCCAACCACTTGGCGCATGGGTTTGATTTGCCCGGCCTATAAATAGTGGCAGGAGAGAGTTTGCTTCTCGTTCTCTTACGTCCTTCCGAAATAAACTTGTTTACTCGAGTGCATTCTGTTGATGAGATGCTCCCGAGGGTGAAGATGCGATGCATTGTTTTCATTGATGTACTTGAAGGTGACTGTTACATCCAAAAGTCGGAGTCGAGGGCTTTCGAGGCAGGCGGAAGGTGCCTGTTGCATCCAAAGATTAGGATGCTCGAGCCTCGTCTCCGTTATGCTGGAAGAGCCGCAGATCGGAATTGCGGTGCTGCGGCTTTGGAGGCTCTTTCTTCTGTTAGAGTGGGTGTTGCCCATTCTGGTTATGTTGAAAGCTGCTCCTTTAGCCACGATTTCGATTGTGGTCTTCTTTTGTCACTACCATATTTCTAGTCTGAGGGTATTTTTGTCATTTTTGGGGTAATTTAAATTTATTAGAATTTATTAGAATTTTTAGGAATTATTTTGGTATTGTTTGGACTAGATTGATTTTGGCTAGTTTGGACCCATGTAGACCAACTTAGGAGCTAACCCTAGTTAGTATGGACTTGGTTAGGATATATGATTCTAGTCTAACCTAGCCTAATCCTTGGTTTGGTCATTAGAACCTAATTAGTAATAGAAGAAAGTCGTAACTCATGGCTTATGATTTAGAGTCATTATTAATCAAATCAAACATAGCCTATGTAACTTGGCCCAAAGCCCAAAAATCAACCTAACCCTAATCCCAAGAAGGTGTGGCCGGCCACTTATTTCCTAGGGATCACCACCATATAAGTATCCTCCTAAAATCTAGGGCTAGCCTCCTTCCCTAGGAAATCATTTCAAGAAAAGAAAGAGGTGAGTCTCCATGTTTTAAAAACTATAGAAAATCCATTGTAGGTCCTTTTTCCCCCAAATCAGTTGCATTAGATCCTAATATTATTGTTCTTGTTGTTATTGGAAATTTGTTTCAGTTTGAGGTTGTTTCGATTGAATTGGGATACCAAGAAAGGAGCTCACAAAGGGGATTTTTTTATTGGAAATTCATCAATAGGTAACTTTGTCATTTCTCCATGGATTTTCAATTTGTCTTCATGATTAGGAAGCCCTAAGGGTCCCCTAAGTGCCTGTATAGGCTTCGTGTCGATTTCATTGGGTTTCGTGTCCGTTCTGGACACGTATCAGTCCCTGACCTAAACTGTTTGTCGAAATGCCCTAGTGGACCCTTCGACCTAGTTTTCAGGATATTTTTGAATAGGAATATTAGTTTTAATATTTCTCATTGTGTCCTGTCCTCATGTGGTAGTGTTCGTGTCGTTTCGTGTCGAATTCATCGCTTGGACACGCGCATGCACACGCTCGCACGCGAGCTACAGTGTTCCCCTGCTACTCGGGTGTCCTAGCGGACACGACACGACACTATTTAGGATGAAATTTTGGTGACACTTAGGACACATGAATGTCATGACACAGACCAATTTTTAGCTCATCTTATCGAGCGGATTGGGAGAAATCCCACCCGCACCGATTTTACACTGCACGTCGCACTGTTGAAAACACGCACTGATATGGCGTTGTAGCGTCGGACACGACACACTAGGACACTGTGTAGGTTAACCTAGACCTAGCCCTAGTATAGGGGTACACGTGTGTGCAAGCACGAGGCCTAGTTTAGCCTGTGTCGTGTGCACGACACGCGTGCACACACGCACGAGCCTGTGCACACTGCACAGTGCCTGTGTGCACTGTAGGTGTTTGTTTTCTGTTTGGACACGATTGTGTCATAAGGGTGGATACGTGTGGACCCTGGGACACACTCACATAGTATATTTTAATTACCAACTAGTGAATTGCATGATTAACATATTTTGATTACATTTCTGTATTTTCCCCTAAAACCTGATATCATATACATTTCCCAGTTTTTTTCCAGTTTTCTAATTCGAACTTTGGCATCTAATTAAACCTATTTAATACTGTTAAATGTTTGGTTTAAGTCCCTAATGCTACACTCCTATATGTTGTCTAACTATGGTATGAATTTGGGGTTGTTTGGTTATGGATCGACTTCAAATGGGGTTTTGAAATAGTAGGCCTGAAAACTGTCAAAACTGAACATTGGTTCCTGATTTCTTTTCCATATTTTAATGTTGAACCTTGCCAAATCGTTTTAGACCATTTATTTACTGATTTTTCATAAATTACTACCTATGTAGTTTACCTATATGTGATCTATATATGTATCAATTTGGGAGTTGTTTTGTGGGGTTTGTGCATTGATTTGAAGCCTTGAACTATAGGACTAAACTGTGATACATGAACTGATGTCCCTTCTCCTTTTTTTAGATTATGTTGTTTCAATTGATGTTGGAAATCTGGGTTTCATTAAGGGGCTGTTCAGTGCTTTTAATGTGTTACCTGTGATGTATAGGCTGTTGGGTTTTGTGTTCAAATCTGAATGTTTGCTAAGCATGTACTGTCACTTGGTGGTTTGAAACCTAAGCCTAAAACACATGTAGACACTCACCTTTTTTCACTCTTCCCTCTCACACACTCACTGAATTCAGAGTCTCCTTTACATTGCCACACCCCACAGGACACTCATAGCTCACACACTAAATCACACCCTATCACTCTAATACTCACACACATTGCTACTCTCATGCCTACATACATACACATGCCTTCCCTCTCTCTTTATGCACATGTATATATATAGTATATATGAATATCCATATATGTATGTGTGTGAAATGTTTATGTATAAAGTGTACACATATGTACCTATGTGTTATGAGATGTCTCATGGATAGCCTCTAGGTATATTCCAAGATTAGATGATAAGTCCTAATCTATGAGTGTATGTATATGTATTTCTGTGTTTAGCTTAAATGTTATATAAGTTGTGTGAAGTTGGTTTGACTTGTGTTATATAGGTTGTAAGGACTTGGTATGCTAGAATTGGCTAGTTTAGCCTTGTTTAGACTAGTATGGTCTTGTTAGACCTAGTTTGACTATAGTTGACCTATTTGACTTCTAGGGTTGACCAGAGTTGACCAGGAGTTGACTTTGGCCTAGTTTGACCTATAATCATGTAGAATGAATAGTAGGACTTCATTATACTATTCTGGACTTGTTGTGACTTGTGCTGTTCTGATTAGGAGCCAGACACCACTTCTCGGACAATATTTTCATGTTGGACACTGAGATACCAGGCGAGTACATTCTCTGATCATTTCATATCCTGCTTAGAACTATTTCCTGTAGTAGATTACTTGTACTGTCACGTTGGTCACACGGATTGGTACTATACGGATCCCTTCTTGAGATGTTATCCTTAGGGAGCATCGGGTACTACATGTTCTGTGTGTTTCACTTACATGTCGAATCACTATGCTTCACAGGTTCTTCTATCACTTGTGACATATACTCTTATGATCACAGAGTCTCCTATAATCCCCATTTTTGGGACTACTATGTATCATCTTTCGGAGGCTTATCACCTTTCGGAGGCTTATCACCCTTCGGAGGCTGTACATAGTATCATAACATAACCTGATTGGATCCTTGTTTATTGATTGGGGGTACGGGGGAGTAGAAGTAGACATGTGAATAATATCCAAGTAGTATCTTATCAGAATTTCTTCCATAGTGTCTTATCAGAATCTCCTATGCCATTTATATGTCTATATTATACTCTGACTCACTAGCCACATATTAGTTCTTTATTTATAGTAAATATTTCTATTACAGCTTTCTCTCTCTGTTTACATATTGTACTTCTTTCAGTACTTATATCTTACTTTATTACATGATTATATCTTCTAACCTGCTATGAACTGTTGAGATATACTGTACTCGCTCCTGTCCTGACTGGACCTATTGAAAATATTACAGAGGACAAGGAGGAGGCTGGTCTGGACACTTACTACGGGGCAGCCTTAGATGACACCTGCGAGCTGGACCCTCAGGAGGACCCAGCTCTAGCTGAGGATATCACCCTGATTGCCTAGACTAGATTAGTTAGGCTTATCTATCTTTTATGTAGTCATGAGACATGTTTAGCTAGACTTTATTTGGAGTTCAGAGTTGTATATATTCTTTCATGCTGTAGCTGAGTTTGTACTTCTGGATATTGCTGGGATTATCTTAGACTACTTTTCATCTATTTACTTCCTTGAGTTCTATTTCATATCGTGCTATCTCTTCCTTAGTTGTGATTGAGTTTTACTGCTATATCACCCCCATTCGGGGAGTATAAACTGTTTAGATATATATTATTAGATGTATGATGACCTAGGACAGCGTTCTACCGCCGACACTGCGACGTAGGCTGGGCGTTGTTATGTTCTCGTACCCTCACAGTGGGTGCAGGTCGTGACACGTCTTTAGTGGTGGCCCATACAGGTCTAGACTAGAAGTGTAGTGGTATTCGAATTAGAGTATCACTACAGCCTGCAGTAGGATATAGGACATTAATTTTAAGGTACTCAATCACTTTAGGAAAATTTCTTTTATTGCCATCTAAATCCTTTTGTCAGCTGATCCTTTGAATTATAATTGTCCGCCTTTGTTATTTCGCTTCTTTCTCAGAAATTGATACTCTTGTTTGTCTATCTTTAGGATGGTAGAGACTAGATCGCAGCGTGCCATTCGTGAGGATGATATAGAGGGGACTGCTACCTCTCAGCCAGTACGGCGAGGCCAGGGGACTGCAGCTCCTGCCACCACAGCTCGTGTTGAGACCTCGGCAGCCGCAGCAGGGGGTATGCATCCACGGACTCGGAGGTAGGACCTGGTCTTTCTAGAGGATCCTTTCCAGCAGCCGTCTCCAGGATACGTAGACGCAGCTCAGATGTTTGCGTATTTCCAGCAGTTCATGGACAGGCAGCAGGCTTGACAGGACAAAGGCATGGAGTTGGCCGTCACGACAGCCGCAGCTCGACCAGTGGTGCAGCAGCCGAGGACACCGGGGATCGAGCAGTTTCAGAAGATGAGCCCCAGAGATTTTCTGGGGACATAGGGGATCCTATATGCCGATGAGGGATCGAGCATATAGAGGTGATCTTCCGCTTGGCCAGGATTCCAGCAGATCTTCAGATCGAGGCCGCAGCTAGTCGGATGCGAGATCTTGCTCGTACCTGTTATCAGTCAGACCCCAGGGTAGGGTACCTGGGAAGACTTGGGAACAGTTCAGGGGCTTCTTCAAGGAGAAGTTCTTCCCAGATTCAGCACTCAGAGCCTTGGAGTCGCAGTTCGAGAGCCTGGTCCAGGGGAGTCTATCAGTGGAGGAGTACGCCGGGGAGTTCGGCCGCCTCGACAGGTTTGTGGAGGGCTTGAGCGAGACGGCGAAGGCCCAGAGGTTCCGGAAGGGTCTAGTCAAGGAGGTCAAGTCCTTGACCAAGGGCAACCGGGATGCTACGTTCGAGGAGATCTTGACGGGAGCCTTGCTAGCAGAGGATGATCTTGAGCTTAGGCTCAAGAGGGGGAGAGACCCAGTTGGAGGCAGCAGTAGCGGGGGCCAGGCCAAGAGGCCCCATTTTCAGTAGCAGCAGCTGAGGCAGTTTCAGCCGCAGCCGATCCAACAGAGGCCAGTTCACCAGCAGCAGCAGCCGAGGCAGCACCAGCAGGATCAGAGACAGGGTGGTACTTGTGCCTACTGCAAGAAGCCTGGGCACGTCTTCAATGAGTGCCGAAAGAGGCTGAGCCAGTGCCTGGTGTGTGGTTCATCAGACCACCAGATGAGGGAGTGCCGTATAGCACGAGCAGCTCCGGGAGGTGGAGTCAGAGCTCCAGCAGGCCAGCAGAGGGGATCAGCCCTGCCGATGCAGCAGCAGAGATTCGTCCAGCACCAGCAGCAGGCCAAGGGAGGCCAGCAGGGGCGAGCTTTCGCCATAGTAGCTGGAGATGCAGAGGTGATAGGAGAGCTGATTGCAGGTTTGATTCTACTCGACTCCAGTCCAGCCCTTGCATTATTTGATTCCGGTGCTTCGCATAGCTTCATATCAGTATCTTTTGCGATTAGATACGGTATCATAGCTGAATCGTTGCCTAGGACTTACAAGATCACGACCGAGGGTAGCATTATCCTCGTGAGTGATGTTTGTAAGGGTCGAAGAGTAGTTTTGGGAGGCCGTGAGTTGGAGGTGAGCCTGCTCGTAATGCCATTACCGAACTACGATATAGTACTAGGCATGGATTGGTTGAGCAGGCACCACGCCAGCATTGATTGCAGAGGGGGAAGAGTTCTCTTCAGAGCACCGGGGGAGCCAGAGTTCGAGTACTCCAGACGTCAATCAGAGCAGAGCAGCGGAGTCTTCTGTGGAGTCTCGGTCGAGGAACAGACGATTCCACACCCCTTGATAGTAGAGTATATAGATGTTTTCCCAGAGTAGTTGCCGGAATTGCCACCAGACAGGGACATAGAGTTCTCGATAGACTTGGTTCCAGGAGCGGAACCCATCTCTCAGCATGTCTATCGGGTGAACAACAGCGAGCTGGTGGAGCTGAAGAAGCAGGTGGATGAGCTACAGGACAAGGGCTTCATCCGCTCGAGTTCGTCGCCATGGGGTACACCAGTGTTGTTTGTGCCGAAGAAGGATTGGTCAGTACGCATGTGTATTGACTATAGGGTACTCAACAACCTCACGATCAAGAACAAATACCTACTGCCGCGGATCGACGATCTATTTGACCAGTTGAGCGGAGCTCGGGTATTTTCCAAGATTGATCTGAGGTCGGGATATCACCAGGTGAAGGTGAAGAGGGAGGATATTCCTAAGACCGCTTTCAGGACGCGGTACGGGCAGTTTGAGTTTTTGGTTATGCCGTTTGGGCTAACCAATGCACCAGCAGTGTTTATGAACCTTATGAACAAAGTGTTCCACCAGTATCTGGATCAGTTTGTGGTGGTATTTATTGACGATATCTTGATATATTCCAAGACTGAGGAGGAGCACGAGGAATATTTGAGGATAGTGTTGGAGATTCTCAGGAAGGAGCAGCTTTACGGGAAGCTCTCCAATTGTGAGTTCTTCTTGGATCGGGTGGACTTCTTGGGGCATATGGTGACTAGAGATGGTATCTCAGTTGACCCCAAGAAGATTGTAGCAGTTGAGGCATGGGCAGCGCCGACTTCAGTTGCAGAGATCAGAAGTTTCCTGGGGCTGGCAGGATACTATCGGAGATTCGTGCAGGATTTCTCCCGGGTTGCAGAGCCGTTGACACGGTTGACCCGGAAGGATGCTGAGTATGTGTGGTCAGAGGAGTGTCAGGCAGCTTTTGATGATTTGAAGAAGCGACTTACGACAGCTCCGATTCTGACATTGCCTTCAGGATTAGGTGGTTTCACTATTTATAGTGATGCTTTAGGGAAGGGGCTGGGTTGCGTCTTGCAGCAGCATGGGAAGGTGATTGCCTATGCTTCCAGGCAATTGCGTCCCCACAAGAAGAACTACCCTACCCACGACCTGGAGTTGGCAGCAGTGATATTTGCTCTGAAGCTGTGGAAGCATTATCTGTATGTTGAGAGGGTGGAGATCTTCACAGATCACAAAAGCTTAAATTATGTGTTCACTCAGAAGGAGTTGAACATGAGGCAGTGCAGATGGCTAGAGTTGATGAAGGATTTTGATATCCTACTTCAGTATCACCCAGGGAAGGCCAACGTGGTTGCCGATGCCTTGAGTAGGTATCCGACAGCCATGTGTTTGACCATGGATCGGCATTTGCTTGCCGACTTGGAGAGCCCTGGGATTGAGGTGATCGTGCCCGGAGTGCAGATGCAGCTATGGGAGATACAGATTCAGTCAGACTTGGTAGAGAGGATCAAGTCGGCATAGTTTGAGGACGTTGCTCTACGGTGTCTCCAGGAGCAGGTTCGAGCAGGATTGCTGGAGGGCGAGTTTTCTCTTGCAGAGGATGGTGCCTTGAGGCACAGTTCCAGATTATGTGTGCCCAGCGGAGAGCTCAGGAAGCATGTTATGCAGGAGGCCCACAGATCTCAGTACTCTATACACCAGGGTGCCAACAAAATGTACCGAGATCTGAGGGAGCATGTTTGGTGGTCAGGGATGAAGCGGGAGGTGGCTCGCTTCGTGGCTAGGTATTTGGTCTGTTAGCAGGTCAAGGCAGAGAGACAGAGGCCCAGTGGATTATTACAGCCGCTGCCCATTCCCGAGTAGAAATGGGAGCATATTACTATGGACTTCGTTTTAGGATTGTCGCGCACACCAGGAGGAAAAGACGCGATTTGGGTCATCGTTGACAGGTTAACCAAATCGTCCCACTTCTTGCCATTCAAGGTGAGTACGTCTACAGAGAGGCTGGCGGAGATGTATATGTGGCAGATAGTCAGGATTCACGGGGTTCCAGTCAGTATCGTCTCATATCGGGATAGCCGTTTTACTTCCCATTTCTGGAGGAGTCTGCAGACCAGCTTGGGCACTCAGCTCAAGTTTAGTACTGCATACGACCCCCAGACGGACGGACAGTCAGAGCAGACTATTCAGACCCTTGAGGATATGCTGCAGACGTGCGTCCTGGACTTTGGAGGTTCCTGGGCGGATCATCTTCATTTGGTGGAGTTTGCCTACAATAATAGTTTCCAGGCCAGCATTAAGATGTCACCTTTCGAGGCTCGGTACGGGCGTAGGTGCCGTACACCCTTATCCTGGGATGATGTTGGTGAGCGTGCTTTACTGGGGCCAGAGATGGTTGTTGATGCGACCGAGAAGGTGAAGCTCATCAGGGACAGACTTCGCGTGGCACAGGACAGACATCGGCACTGGGCCGATAGCCACTGGAGGCCCTTGGAGTTTGAGGTACAGATTAGAGTAGGATTAGATTTAGGTTTGTTTGTTTATGATTTTTGATCATGTTTGTTTATTATTTTAATTGAGACCTTGCTTGTGATTAGGTCAGAGACCAGGTTTTCTTGAGGATATCTCCGACTCGTGGTATCATACGTTTTGGTGGAGGCAGGAAGCTTAGCCCGTGCTTCATCGGCCCTTTCGTTATCAGCGGGAGAGTCGGTGACGTTGCATACAGGCTAGACTTGCCGTCTGTACTAGTGGGGGTCCATAACGTATTTCATATATCACAGTTGAGACGGTACGTGGCTGACCCTAGCCATGTGCTCGATCATTCAGAGATAGAGGTTGGGCCTTCTCTCAGCTATCCAGAGCAACCAGTGGAGATTTTGGATCGACGGGAGAAGGTTCTGAGGAACCGGTGATACCCTTGGTGCGCATCGCATGGAGGCATTATTATCCAGGAGAGTCTATCTGGGAGCGGGAGGATGAGATGCGCGAGCGCTACCCTTATCTTTTTGGACCGTGAGGTATGCTTTCTATCCTTCTCATCAGTGGTATTTTTGCCTTTCAATTTTGAGGACGAAATTCTTTTAAGTAGGGTAGATTTGTCACTACCACATTTCTAGTGTGAGGGTATTTTTGTCATTTTTGGGATAATTTAAATTTATTAGAATTTATTAGAATTTTTGGGAATTTTTAGGAATTATTTTGGTATTGTTTGGACTAGATTGATTTGGCTAGTTTGGACCCATGTAGACCAACCTAGGAGCTAACCTTAGTTAGTATGGACTTGGTTAGAATATATGACTCTATTCTAACCTAGCCTAATCCTTGGTTTGGTCATTAGAACCTAATTAGTAATAGAAATTAGAAAGTCATAAGTCATGGCTTATGATTTAGAGTCATTATTAATCAAATCAAACATAGCCTATGTAACTTGGCCCAAAGCCCAAAAATAAACCTAACACTAATCCCAAGAAGGTGTGGCCGGCCACTTATTGCTTAGGGATCACCACCATATAAGTATCCTCCTAAAATCTAGGGCTAGCCTCCTTCCCTAGGAAATCATTTCAAGAAAAAAAAGAGGTGAGTCTCCATGTTTAAAAAACTATAGAAAATCCATTGTAGGTCCTTTTTCCCCCAAATTAGTTGCATTAGATCCTAATATTATTGTTCTTGCTGTTATTGGAAATTTGTTTCAGTTTGAGGTTGTTTTGATTGGATTGGGATACCAAGAAAGGAGCTCACAAAGGGGATTTTTCATTGGAAGTTCATCAATAGGTAACTTTGTCATTTCTCTATGGATTTTCAATTTGTCTTCATGATTAGGAAGCCTTAAGGGTCCCCTAAGTGTCTGTATAGGCTTCGTGTCGAGTTCATTGGGTTTCATGTCCGTTCTGGACACGTATCAGTCCCTAACCTAGACTGTTTGTCGAAATGCCCCAGTAGACCCTTCGACCTAGTTTCCAGGATATTTTTGAATAGGAATATTAGTTTTAATCTTGCTCATTGTGTCCTATCCTCATGTGGTAGTGTTCGTGTCATTTCGTGTCGGATTCATCGCTTGGACACGCGCGTGCACACGCTCTCGCGCGAGCTACAGTGTTCCCCTGCCACTCGGGTGTCCTAGCGGACACGACACGACACTATTTAGGATGAAATTTTGGTGAAACTTAGGACACATGACTGTCATGACACAGACCAATTTTTAGCTCATCTTATCGAGCAGATTGGGAGAAATCCCACCCGCACCGATTTCACACTGTACGTCGTACTGTTGAAAACACGCACTGATATGGCGTTATAGCGTCGGACACGACATACTAGGACACCGTGAAGGTTGACCTAGACCTAGCCCTAGTATAGGGGTACACGTGTGTGCAAGCACGAGGCCTAGTTTGGCCTGTGTTGTGTGCACGACACGCGTGCACACACGCACGAGCCTGTGCACACTGCACAGTGCCTATGTGCACTGTAGGTGTTTGTTTTCTGTTTGGACACGATTGTGTCATAAGGGTGGACACGTGTGGACCCTGGGACACACTCACATAGTATATTTTAATTACCAACTATTGAATTGCATGATTAACATGTTTTGATTACATTTCTGCATTTTCCCCTAAAACCTGATATCATATACATTTCCCAGTTTTTTTTCAGTTTTCTAATTCGAACTTTGGCATCTAATTAAACCTATTTAATATTGTTAAATGTTTGGTTTAAGTCCCTAATGCTACACTCCTATATGTTGTCTAACTATGGTATGAATTTGGGGTTGTTTGGTTGTGGATCGACTTCAAATGGGGTTTTGAAATAGTAGGCCTGAAAACTGTCAAAACTGAACATTGGTTCCTGATATCTTTTCCATATTTTAACGTTGAACCTTGCCAAATCGTTTTAGCCCATTTATTTACTGATTTTTCATAAATTACTACCTATGTAGTTTACCTATATGTGATCTATGTATGTGTCAATTTGGGAGTTGTTTTGTGGGGTTTGTGTATTAATTTGAAGCCTTGAACTGTAGGGCTAAACTGTGATACATGAACTGATGTACCATCTCCTTTTTTTTAGATTATGTTGTTTCAATTGATGTTGGAAATCTGGGTTTCATTAAGGGGCTGTTCAGTGCTTTTAATGTGTTACCTGTGTTGTATAGGCTGTTGGGTTTTGTGTTCAAATATGAATGTATGCTAAGCATGTACTGTCACTTGGTGGTTTGAAACCTAAGCCTAAAACACATGTAGACACTCACCTTTTTTCACTCTTCCCTCTCACACACTCACTGAATTCAGAGTCTCCTGTACATTGCCACACCCCACAGGACACTCACAGCTCACACACTAAATTCATACCCTATCACTCTAATACTCACACACATTGCTACTCTCATGCCTACACACAAACATGCCTTCCCTCTCTCTTTATGCACATGTATATATATATAGTATATATGAATATCCATATATGTATGTGTGTGAAATGTTTATGTATAATGTGTACACATATGTACCTATGCGTTATGAGATGTCTCATGGATAGCCTCTAGGTATATTCCTAGATTAGATGATAACTCCTAATCTATAAGTGTATGTATATGTATTTCTGTGTTTAGCTTAAATGTTATAAAAGTTGTGTGAAGTTGGTTTGACTTGTGTTATATAGGTTGTAAGGACTTGGTATGCCAGCATAGGCTAGTTTAGCCTTATTTAGACTAGTATGGTCTTGTTAGACCTAGTTTGACTATAGTTGACCTAGTTTGACTTCTAGGGTTGACCAGAGTTGACCAGGAGTTGACTTTGGCCTAGTTTGATCTAGAATCATGTAGAATGCATAGTAGAACTTTATTTTACTATTCTGGACTTGTTGTGACTTGTGCTGTTCTGATTAGGAGCCAGACACCACTCCTCGGACAGTACTTTCATATTGGACACTCAGATACCAGGCGAGTACATTCTCTGATCATTTCATATCCTGCTTAGAACTATTTCCTGCAGTAGATTACTTTACTTGTACTGTCACGTTGGTCACACGGATTGGTACTATACGGATCCCTTCTTGAGATGTTATCCTTAGGGAGCATCGGGTACTACATGTTCTGTACGTTTCACTTACATGTCGCATCACTATGCTTTACAGGTTCTTCGATCACTTGTGACATATACTCTTATGATCACAGAGTCTCCTAGAATCCCCATTTTTGGGACTACTATATATCACCTTTCGGAGGCTTATCACCTTTCGGAGGCTTATCACCCTTCAGGGGCTGTACATAGTATCATAACATAACCTGATTGGATCCTTGTGTATTGATTGGGGGTACGGGGGAGTAGAAGTAGACATGTGAATAATACCCAAGTAGTATCTTATCAGAATCTCTTCTATAGTGTCTTATCAGAATCTCCTATGCTATTTACATGTCTATATTATACTCTGACTCACTAGCCACATGTTAGTTCTTTATTTATAGTAGATATTTCTATTACAGCTTTCTCTCTCTGTTTACATACTGCACTTCTTTCAGTACTTGTATCTTATTTTACTGCATGATTATATCTTCTAACCTGCTATGAACTGTTGAGATGTACTGTACTCGCTCCTGTCCTGACTGGACCTGTTGAAAATATTACAGAGGACGAGGAGGAGGCTGGTCTGGACACTTACTACGGGGCAGCCTTAGATGACACCTGCGAGCTGGACCCTCAGTAGGATCCAGCTCTAGTTGAGAATATCACCCCGATTGCCTAGACTAGATTAGTTAGGCTTATCTATCTTTTATGTAGTCATGAGACATGTTTAGCTAGACTTTATTTGGAGTTCGGAGTTGTATATATTCTTTCATGCTGTAGCTAAGTTTGTACTTCTGGATTTTGCTGGGATTATCTTAGACTACTTTTCATCTATTTACTTCCTTGAGTTCTATTTCATATCGTGCTATCTCTTTCTTAGTTGTTATTGAGTTTTACTGCTATGTCACCCCCATTAGGGGAGTATAAACTGTTTAGATATATATTGTTAGATGTATGTTGACCTAGGACAGCGTTCTACCGCCGATACTGCGACGTAGGCTGGGCGTTGTTACGTTCTCGTACCCTCACAGTGGGTGCGGGTCGTGACATCCTTGGTCTTTGGAGGCTCTTTCGAAGCCTCCTTTGGCTGCAGGTTGATTTGCGGTGCTCCTCTCTTCCTCGGTTTGGGGAGCTCTTCCTCCAGCTAGAGGGTTGATTATCACCCTCGTTCTACTCAATAAATGCTTTATTAGCCGAAGCATTGGATGGCGCATATGCTGGATGCGCCTGGCTGGTAGGACGGCACATAACTGAGCTGCTGAAGGGATGCACATAACTGAGGATGCACATAACTGAGCTGCTGAAAGGATGCGCCCGGCTGAGAGCGCATGGTGGGATACGCCTGACTGAGAGCGCATGGTGAGATGTGCCCGTTCAAAAGCGCATGATGACTGCTGCGCCTGGCTGTAGACTTTGGGTCTTTTTTTTGTAGAAGTTCTCCTTTGTACAGCCCTTTTTAAGACATGTAATAGACTTTTATATGAAATAAAAATCTTCTTTTAATGTCTATATTTTGCTTTGTTGTGTAAAGTACTTTGTCTGAGCTTCCTGGCGCATGTAGTGTTTGACATATAGGATTTCTGGTCCTAAAATTTCATGCTTCTACAATTCACATGTCCACTTCTACTCCCCCGTACCCCCAATTAATACACAAGGATCCAACCAGGTTATGTTATGATTCCATGTAACGGCCCCCGAAGGGTGGTATATGGTAGTCCCATAAATGGAGATTCTAGGAAGTCCAATAAATGGAAGGATTCAAGAAAGACTCTGTGATCATGAGAGTACATGTCACAAGTGATCAATGAACCAATGAAGCATAGTGATACACCATGTAAGTGAAACACACAGAACATGAAGTACCCGATTCTCCCTGAAGGGATAATATCTCAAGAAGGGATCCATATAGTACAAATCCGTGTGACCAACGTGACAGTATCAAGTAAAGTAATTTAAAGCAGAAAAATAATTCTAAACAGGATATGAAATGATCAGAGAAAGTACTCGCCTGGTATCTGAGTGTCCAAGATGAAAGTACTGTCCGAGGAGTGGTGTCTGGCTCCTATTTAGAACAGCACAAGTCACTATAAGTCTAAAATGATATAACAGACTGCTACAATGCATCTACATGAAGTTTGGGGTCAAACTGTACTAAAGTCAACTCTCGGTCAACTCTAGTCAACTAGACTAGTCAAACTAGGTCAAACCTAAGCCAAACAAGTCTCACTAGACCTAACCAGCCTATCCTAGCAAGCACACACCATTTCTAGGCTATACAAGTCAACTATACCCTTAACTGGCATTCAAACCACATACCTAGGCTATGAGCCATAGATATACACCTGTAGGCTAGGTCATGCCTATACCAAACCACATATTCACATATACCCATATATTAATATATCTAAATTACTATAATAACACACATTATAAATATATAGGCTACCTATAATATATGCATCACATATATATATATATTTTTTTTTTCTTTCTCACACACACATATATATATATATATATATATATATATATATATATATATATATATATATATAAATATATATATATATATATATATATAAAATATATATATATATATATATAAAATATATATATACATATATATACGTATATACATAGAAGGATAGGTAGAGAAAAACATGTGAGGGTGTTTGTGCACATGTGGGTGTGATACAAAAGGTGTATGGCATGTATTCATGTGTGTGTGTGTGTGTGTGTGTGAGGGTTGTAGAGTAGTGTGTAGGTGTCTTGAAGTAAAAGGAAATGTGTCAATAGAGTTTTAGAGTGTGGGGCATGGTGTGGGTACATTAGAATAGGGAATGTGACTTAGTGTGACACGGAACTAAGGAATGAATGGAAAACAGTGAACCATCCTCTCACATTCAGGAACCCATGTGACATTGATATCATGTGTAATCAAGTTGTCAGTGAGGAATCTCAGTTTTGGTTTTTCCTGGAAATTTCAATGACAGTTAACATATAGAACCCAATTCAAATTTCATTCGCATTCTCCTACATCAACATAATACCCCATATGACAGTGGTGGTGTAAAGGACTGATATTGGCAGCATATAGGACTATACATGGACAGCAATAAGGGCAGTGTGTAATATGTGTGATATATGACGGGAATGAAGAAGAACCTGTGTGTGTGTGTATAGAGGTGGTACATGTGAGATTGTGGGTGTGTGTGTTAACCCAGGAAACCCAAGGACAGGAAAACAGTGTGCAGGAAACCATATGTGCAGGGAAGCATGTGTGCAGGAAAATATAAAATAGGGTGTACAATGTGTGTGTGTTTGCAATGTGATAGAGTGTTAGAATTTAGGGAATGTCATGTGTATATTCTCATGTTTTAACATGTGTGTGTAACAGTGTTAGACACTCATGTATAAGTGTGTGAACTTGTATAATCTCAGGGAATACAATGCAAGTGTCTCAGAAATCAATAACAGTGCATACAAGGAATTCTCAGGAAATTCGAAGAACATTTAATGGCAATGGTTTTCAGTTCATTACAATTGACAGGAATTACCTCAGGTTCATACTTATCACAATTATTCTCAGGCTTATGCAAAGAAGGAAATCTCAGGTAAGGACTCATATTTTATATCTCAGTTAACAGTTAAAGTATTTTAATTTAAAAAGATCCACATCAAGACTTAACCAAATCTGAAATGAATCCCAATTCAGTTTACAACATTCCATATTCCTACAATTCTCAGGATTATTTAACAGTTCATTTTCAGATATACACATATGCAAATTTTAGTTATGAGCCAGGTTTAACTAACTACAGTTGAGTAATCTCATTATAACATAGGCATTAATATGCACTGAGATTTAAGCCCTCAGTTCATGTAAAATTCGAACCCAATCAATTTACATATTCAGCTATATCAGACATGTAATATATGCAACTTAATCATTGAAATTGGATTTAAAAGGAATAATTTAGTGAAGAGTCTCAGGAAATTTCGAAGAACATGTTAGCAATAGTTCTCACAAACTTGACAGTTCAAAGCAATGCAAATCCAAACTTTGAGACAGTTAGTCACACTAAACTGAATCAGCAGTTATGAGGAAAGATTAGTAGCAATCCCATCTCAGGAAATCAACTCAGTGTTCAGGAAATGTCATTCAATGAGTCAGATAAATCCCCATTCCCTGTGTCTCAGTGTGTAACCTGTGGATTTGAACTGATCAGTGTATCTCAGTGTTCACTCAAGGCATTAACATCAGGAATTTATTCTAACACTTGTCATCTTCAAATAAAACACGCAACCAACATTTATCAGTGATCCAAAACATGTGTAGGTGGGTTAATCTGGTAATTAATTCATTAATCAATAATTAAATAAGAAACTAACTCCAAAAATAGAAATCAGTACTACATGTATCAGTCGTTTACATTCGAACCCCTACTTCAACATTAATTATTCCATTTAATGATCAAAGACCTAACCTAGTATGAAAAATCAACTTAACAGAGATTAGCAACCATGTTTAGGATATAAAATGACAATTAAATCATAAATTAAACAATTAAAATGGGAAATTATCACTAAAATTAATAACTGGACAGTACACAGGAACACAGTGTCGTGCACGTGTTCCAGAGAGTCTAGGATATGACACGACACGAATCAAGTCTCGTGCTCGTGTCCCTAGGTTCGCCAGGTGATGGCCTACCCAAACGTGTCCCTGAAACACCACCACGACGTGTCCACGAAGGACACGAAGCCCGTATCGGACAGCACTTGCACGCTCGTGCAGTGTAGTGCAAATCGCGTGCTCACGCGATTGCGTGTCCGATACGACACGAGTCCCTCTGAAACTTTGTGGGTGGTACGTCAGACGTTGCCCCTAGGTGCTAACCAAAAATGGTCGTGTCTCGTGTCGTGTCCAGTGAGAACTGGACATGAGGTAGCAGGACAGTGAGCGGGTCAGTGCGCGCGCGGAGCGTGTCCAATTTGGATACGAAAAACACAGCAAACTCGACTCAGTCAAGTGGAAACCCATAAGCAACACGAAGACCTATTTTTCTATTCAAATACAAATCAAAAACTCGATCGAAATGCCCTTTGTGGCATTTCGTCGAACACCTGCGCACCATACTGATACGTGTCTGATACGGACACGTACAGGACACGAAATTGGACAAACTCTATTCCTACAGAACCAGGACACCTAGGGCTAGGTGTTAATGCAAAGAAACCCTAGTTTTAATAAGGGAATAGGATTTTACCTATATGTTTTCTTCAACACAAAAGCTTCTTCAAACGAGCTTTCCAAAAGCCATCCAAATTCTTCAAATTGTCCCAAACCTGTGATGTGACTCCACAAACAGTAGTAGAACAGTAATTAGAGTGCTATGGAAGAAATCCCAATGAAAATAGACCTCTATTGATGAATCTATGGAGAAATAAAGTGTAGGCTCACCTTGTTCTTAGGGAAAATGATGAACTAATGGAAAGAGGCACAAACTTCTAAAGAGATATTATATAGCCAAGGGGGGGTCTTGGCTGGCCACTTTGGCTAGGGTTGGGGTTTCTAGGTGCATCTAAGGGCTAGCAATTAATCAAGGCTAATGTGTGGCCTAAAATCTAGGGCTCTGTCCTAGTTAAGTTGTAAACCACCCACTAAGCTAAACATGACTCAAACCACTTAACCAATACTAACTAGTTCTCAAAGTGGCTAACTAACCAGTTATGACTAATCTAGGTTAGGTCCAATCTAGGTTAGGGCTAAACACAACACAAGACAATCAATTAAATAATATTTAAATCAAACCATTCTAAATAATTATTTTAAATTCCTAATAAAATATATTAAATTCAAATAATTCAAAAATGACAAAATAGCCTCAAACTAAAAATGATAAATAAAATACCCTAATCACATGGCTAGGCTCTAGGGTAGACAGTCTCTACGATTTCACTAGCAAAATACCAAAATCACAAGTCATGATTTTAAATAGTCTAAAAATAATTAAAAATCACCAAAAATAATAATATAAAATAAATATCAATAAATAATAATTATAATTTAAAATTTTCAAAATTATCCTCATCTAGAGAACTGGGTGTTACAGTATTTTCCTCAAACGACGTGTCGCTGCTCGGGTCATGGGTGCTATCTGGTAAGATCGATATTCACAGAGAATATAATTGTAACATAAGCAAGCTAACTAAAGGAACCATCATCTCGTTTCATGTATCAAAACCCAAGTTCCATTATGAAATCTCAGTTTTCTTCAATGAGTATACCTATGTGTGTTTAGTTTAATTTTTTCTGAGATTGTATACATATGTATATATGTAGATTGATAGATATAGCTATAGTTATATATGAGTTTTTTCCTGAGATTGCATACATATGTATATACATATGTATATATGTATATAAAGGAACCATCAATGAGTATACATATGTATATATTGTATACATATGTATAAGTGTTTCATGTATACATGTATACATATGTATAAGAGTTTTCTTCAATGAGTATACATATGTATATATTGTATACATATGTATAAGAGTTTTCTTCAATGTATACATATATATAAGAGTTTTCTTCAACACTATACTTGTCTGTGTGTCAAGTTATATACTTCCATTTTACGTATTAGGGTGCGTATGTTTGTATCTGTGTGTCTTTGTGTTTGTGTCTGTGTCTTTGTCTCAGTGCATGAATGTTTGTGTCCGTATTCGTGTTCATGTCGTGGCAGATTGAGGGAGTGTGTCAGTGTCGTGTCCAAGTCCAATGTATCGTATCTATACGTGTCCAACACCAAAATCTAAATTCATATTGCCCCTCCCCCTCCCAAATCACAAATATAATAACTTAAATAAAATAGCAATGTGGGATAGGGTTTACCTTCGACGGATGATCGAGAAGGGTCTGACCAGAGGGGGTGTCAAGTAGGAGAAAGGGGGACTAGGCGGCGGTGAAGGAGGAGGGGACTAGGCGGTGGAGGAAGGGGTCGACGGGGTTCGCGGAGACAGAGGAGGGGGTCGAGGGGGTCGGGGGTCACCGGAGGAGGGGGTCAGCATGGTTCGCGAAGATAGAGGAGTGGGTCGGGGGGGTTCGCGGAGACAGAGGAGGGGGTCGGGCGGGTCAGGGGTCGGCAGTCACCGGAGGAGGGGGTCGGGGGTCGACGGTCACCGGATGAGGGAGTGGGGGTGTCGGGTTGGGGAGAGGAAATGGTTTGAATTTGGTTTGAAATTTTGAGAATGAAAAAGAACTCGATCGGCTGACCTAAATGAAATTTCTTAGCGATGTCCAATAAAGACGTCGCTAAGCATCGCTAGAACAAAAAAAACATAGCAACGTAAAGCTAAATCCCCGATCCTAAATGAAATTTCTTAGCGATGTCCAATAAAGACGTCGCTAGAACAAAAAAACATAGCAACGTAAAGCTAAATCGTCGGTAAACGTCGCTAATCAGCGACGTTTACTGACTTATCAGCAACGTTATTTTTTTAACTTAAGAGACGTCGCAGGATGTCGCTTATCGCCGTTAACAGTGACGTCCTGCGATATTTTTTCTATGTGTCATTAAATTCCTTTATTTTAGCGACGTTTTCCTTGTGCATCGCAAATTTCGTCGGTAATATGACTTATTTTGGTAGTGTGTGGCATGTTGTGTTGATACTTAAATATGGCAATTTGGTATATTTTTCAAAAAATATATTTATATAATATATATTTAGAATTTAATACAAATATTTTTCATAATTTAAAGTGCATATTTATAATATATAAAAATTATTTTACTATTATGACTTATTGCCATAGATAGTGGTAATACTAGTATATACTAGTGACTATTTTATGACTAGTTTAGTCTAAATAAGGTAAGTAGAGATATGGTAAGTCTTGTATTGATATTTATTTAGTTTATTTTATATTTCTAGAGGATCGTGATCAGTCGGTTGCAGTAGTTGGATACGGACCGATACTCTATACTCTTGCTAATATTTCAGGCAAGATACCTTGCTACTTTTCTTGTACTATTTAAAATACTTGGATTGTTGTTGTGCATAGGAATATATGGGTTATTAGAGTGAGTCCAAGTGTGATTTGGGAGGTTAGAAAACTCTTCCCTTACCAATAAAGTTATTTTTATGACTTCGATGACTGGACACATCTCATGAAATGACAATATGAGTGAGTTAAATTGTATTGGCACGGGCTTACGCACTTGACTGATCAATAGTACGAGGATCCATGTGTCGGTACATATAGTGATTAGATTGAGTCTAGTTAGTGAATTGCATAGAGATATGGATTGCCCAAGCCATAGATGTGATTTAAGAAAGACATGGGAGGGGAAGATATTAGTAGGCGTATAGGACAGACAATACACATAAGCCTCAATGTGTCCTGTTATAGACTATACTAGTGGATATATCCAGCAGCGGCTACGGACTAATATCTGGTACAGTCGAAAAGTATGCTAGTATATATAATTCAGCATTGGTTGACGCCAATACTACTCCCTTACCTACCCATATGGCCCAAAGTTGTCTTCGACGTGCATTCACATAAATGGATAGTTTTCTCAGCTTTACTCACGTATTTATTTTAGTTCATATTACAGCTTGTTATTTTGTATCTTGTTACGTCCCTTTGAGGACCTGGTTCTTTTCCAGATCTGGACAAACACATTTATCCTACAGTTTATGGACCAGGTATCGAGCTCGAGCAGAGGACATAGAGGTTGTGTCCGAGGAGTTTTCCTGATCTAGGGGTTGACAGTTGATTATAGTCATGGACATTTTATCCAGCTAGCTATGTCATGACTATTTTCTTATTTCAGTACTTTATTATTTTCAGCATTTCATCTTTATTTTCGTAGATATATTTCCACGAGGCTTGGTTATTTCTGATAGATCTTGTATTTGGATATTCAGACTTTATTATATATTCTTCTGTGTCGATGTTGCTATTCTGTGGATGAGATTATAGTATTATATTGTTGTTGTAGAGATATTAGTTTACATGTTACTGGTATATTGTAGTTGTAGGATTTATCGTACTACAATTAAGATAAGTCCATTAAATTGAGAATACTTATTCTAGCCGTACAACTGGTAAGCTCATGTCTTGGGTTCCTAAGTATTTTAGAACTGTGGCGTGACAATCTGACGATGATAAAAAATTGCTCTAACTCTTTAGATGTCTCTATGTGGTTAATCTAGGGTAGAGAGATAAAATGAATGAAGACTCATTCTATTTATAGGCTGGAAAGAAAACCAACCCATGTGCACATATGCGATGTGCGCATAGATTTTTGGCACGCAGGGATGCTTTATGCATGACTTTGAAACTGAATCTGTTGTAACAGCACTGTTGGGCTACGGATGAGCTGATACGTGGCAATTGTTGAGATTCGTTTGTTGCTGAGACCTTGGGTGGTTGGCACCCATTCATAGGCATGACTGAGCCAATGACACATGGTACGCGTACATTGCTCAAAGATCTTGTTTCTCGTAACTAATCAGATTCGACTGTGCTTGAAAGGCATCGTGCTTTTGCTGGCCATGTGGCATCCAGCGAGAAGTGCTACGCTTTTTGGATACTACGATCGCTGCGCTCTGAGTGCCATGGAAGTTGCACTTTTGAGTGCCATAGAAGCTGTGCTTTGGAGTGCCATAGTAGCTGCGCTTTTAAGTGTTGTACCCTTTAACTAAATTGACATTATATATCTGTCAACTGACATCTAACATCTAATAGCTGGCATCTGACAACTGACAGCTGATATCTGACAACTGTCAACTGTCACAATGTGTTAGCGTGCCATAAATGCTGAAGTGATGGGTTGGGAATGCTCTGCTAAGCTGCGCTTTTCATACCTGCACTTTTGGCCGATGTGCTTTCTAAAGGCTGCGCCTTTAGATATTGTGCCTTAGGGCTCTTGGGTCAAACTTCCAAAATTCTGCCACTGCATGGGATTCAAAAAAAATAATGACTTTTGACCAGGACTTGGTCAAAATTTAATATAGCAGATTTATTGTAAGCCCCCTCATTTTGGATCTTATTTTTAATTATTTTATATAGATATTTTAATTTATTAAAGTCAATAATGACTATGTTAGTAGTTTACTGTAGCTTTGATTTTTGGAAGCACAACAAATATTGTTTTCTCAAATCCAGTTCCATATTTGAATTCTAGACTCGTCCACCTTGAGTTTGATATATCATATCCCATCTAATTTTACTTTTCAACATTCCTTTGACTTTGCGCAATTTCGGGCCAACTTAGGCCAATTTGAGCCATTGACGTAATTTTAAGCCAACTTCCAATTTAATTGTTGGACTTGACATAGATCGAAACCATATGACCCAATATATAGTTTTAATCCATTTTGAGTCAACAATGCACATGCCTAGAGTGTACTATCTGATCGAGTTCTCATGGGCTACTTATTTGCAAATGGCATATGAGACTCATTAAATTGATTTTTGGGTCCAATTTGACTAGTAATGCTACTCGGACCCTAACCTAGTCAACCCTACTAGTTAGAGCCTAACTAGGAGTACCAAAACCAAGTATACATATATTAAGAGAATATTAGAGATTTAATTGCAGCCATATGTAATATTGCCTTATATATTTGGCTTGGTCAAACATCTAACCAAAATAGGAAACCTATTAATAATAGTATGATTTGGAGAACCAAATCATGTCCAAATTAGATCAAACCAAATCCCATGACCTAATAATATAAATAAAAACTAACCCTAATCTTTTTCTCTCTTTTTATAACCACCCACTAAACCACAAATCACCCCAAACCTAGCGGCCACCACTCCAAACCCGAAACCCTAGCCGACCCCCTTTCTTCACAAAATATAATTTCTCCTCGATTTCTCCGCCAACCACCACCACTTGGATGTCCCTCTCAACATCTCCTTCCACCTTAGCAACCATAGAAACAACCTTGCGGCCGTTAGAGGGGTACACGACGCGCTACTTGGGCCGAAACTCCGTCGAATCGTAGTCTGAAACGTCACAGCAGGTTAGTCGACTTGTAGATGATATTTCATCCACTTTTTATCATTTGTTTCTCCTCAAACCAAATATGAGAGTTACCTTTGTATGTCTACTCCAACCTCCGATCGCTGGATCTCCTAGTTCTTAGCGGTTTGCCCGTTGCGTCGATTCTATGATAGGGTATCTAGAGCTGACGAATTCTGTTACAGGCCACATTTTACCTATCTAAGGTCAGTTTTTAACCTTTTACTATTTTTATTCATAATCTAGACGTCGATACCTTTTCAACTAATATCTGAAAGTTAGGTTTTGCATCCATTTGCTATTTTTAAAAATTCATGACATTTTTCATATCCCCGAACTCCGAAAAATTTTGTTTTCTTTGTGTCCAAAAGTCTCAAAACTCCATGAATCTATATTAAACTTCAAGCTGTGCCAGTCTAACATTATAAGTACTATTTTAACTAATTTCTAGAATTTTTACAGAATTTATTAATTTTATTTAATCGTTATTTCGGGGCTAAATTAATGGGTCGATTTGAGGAAGTCATGTGTGGCATTGACATAAGACCTCTTGTGAAAGGGTTTTACTATTAAAAATAGTATTATAGCAATATATAAGTATTTATAGATAAATTCCATAATTTATATATATTATTTACGAGAGGTTTTGTTACCTATATGTACTTATATAATAGATGAAGTGTCGTAACAACGCTATAGCAACTAGGAGGCGTAGATACTCATATGATTTATATATGGTGTGTTTATATAGAATATTAAATATAGTGTATTATTAAAGGTGAGTTTGGGAGGATCGCTAAGGACATCGGAGTTGGACAGGCTTACCCGAAGACTGCAGTTACAGCATTTGGAGACTGTTGTACGAGTTGACCGTTCATGGCTCATTAAGTGGTTTGTAGTTCAATTTTTTCGGCTCAGGACAGCAGGCGAGTACATTCTCTAATAGTTTTCATTGTCTTGATATCTACTATATCTGATTCAGTTGTAGTGTTATACTTGATTCTCGATACGAGGATACACGGACTAGTATACGTGAATCTCGTCATGAGATGTCATTCCTGGTTTACCTGGTATATGAGTACATTGTTCGATATTATTTTCTGTACTTGTATATCCACCGATTTGGGAGTGGGCTGGCCCCCTGCTTTTCGAATCCCGTGTCATGACCTGTCATGTCTGGATTCATTATACTACTCGAGGATGGGGGAGTTATTAGACGTTATGTGATCATTACGCCTACTTGTTTATTACTTGTGCATAGCTCCACCCTCACCACACGTAGGGTGTAGCCTGACCTTATACTACTTGTGCATAGCTTTCCATTTTGGCCGGCCTGATCCCTATACTATTATACTACATGTGCATAGTCGGTCAAATGGAACAGCCTGATCTTGACCCAAGCCGATCACATAACGCTCTAATATCTCATGGCACTTTATTTTTATGTTTACATCATATCGCAGATTACTTTTCATTTACTTATATTCCAGTTTTATCTTATATCTCACACATGACATGATATCCAGTT
The DNA here is from genome assembly GCA_029216955.1 of Iris pallida. NCBI lineage: Eukaryota > Viridiplantae > Streptophyta > Magnoliopsida > Asparagales > Iridaceae > Iris > Iris pallida. The sequence goes on from JANAVB010013999.1 coordinate 6,735,047, forward strand.
CTCTTGTACCATTTTACTTTCAGTCTTGATATTCCATCTTGTATTTCATTATGATTGTCTCTTATAGTATTTGTCAATTCACATAGAACTGCTGTTGGCGTTTGTACTTGCTCATATCCTGACAGGATAACCCCCTTTGTTTTTCAGAGGATTTAGATACATATTGCTCGACCTACTACGGGTTTGGCATAGGTGGAGCCTACGACCAGGACCAGCCTGTGGACCCGGTATTCGTAGAGGGCGCACCGCCAGTAGTGACCTAGTTCACCTAGATTTTGTCTTGATTACATTCCAGTTTGATACTTTGAGACTTGTAGTATTTATTTTGGGATATTGTTTTATATCTTGGTCTCTGAACTTGTGATTGTGGCTCGGCACTATTTCAGACTATTTATCTCATCTTTATCTTTATCATCGTGTTTATCTTCTTTAGAATTATGTGATTGAGTTGTGGTTATATTCCTCCGTACGGAGATGACAGGTTATATTTTGTCTTAGATTCTATATATTCTAGATGACCTTTTACAGCGTTCTACCGCCGATACTGCAGCATAGGCTGGACGTACCCACGTACTCGTGCCCCTAAACAGGGTGCGGGTCATGACACGTTTTTATGGTTGCCCATGCAGGTCAGAGTCGCAACTAGTACGATTTCGTAATGGTATTCAACTTAGAGTACTAATTACGAGCCTGTTGTTAGGATATAGGTTCTAGGTTATGATAGGATTTACTCAATCACATATTAGAAAAAAATTCGATCCTTGATTTTCAAGACAACCCTCCTTGCATTTCGAAATAAATTGTCTATCCTTGACGACATCTTATCATGTGCCATATTGATCTCCTTGTTTAGGACTTTTGAGAGATTCCTGTAACGACCCTTGGGAATCTTGTTTTGAACGTTAATTTGAAATTATTTCTCTTATTTTGTTCATCCTTGCTCCTTGTTATTGAAGTTGATTTTGATGGATTCATTGTCGAATTTTGAATCTAGATGTTAGTTGTTGATTTTGGTTTTGTATATTCTTTTAGAATTAAGGCATAATCTGCTAACATTCTTGATAAGAACAGTGAAAAAGGTAAATGTTTGCCTTATTTATGGAGTTTAGAATCTATCGCAGTCATTGGCTAGCACATTAAGGACATAGAGCCTGATTTTAGATATATTATCCTAAGTTATGAAATTTAGACTTTCTTGCAGCCATACCGGGTGGCGTGGTAAGAATTCTAGATGACATGATTATAGGGTGTATACCTTAATCACGGACTCTATCGTTTGTTGCAGCTATGCTTACTGGCGTGGCGAAATTCTGACGACATGATTTCAGGAAGACGTGTATGGTATCAGATTATATTTTAAGTCGGTTTATTTCTTTAAACAAATGAGCAAGAATGTATTCTTATTATCATTTTCCCCGTCTTGGTTAACTCTGCCTACCTACAGCCACAAGTAGGATTTCTTCGACATGATTGTTTGTGTTCCATCATCCCTATAATTTGGCTAAACTCTTCTTCGCTAACCTCTTGAGTAAGTCTTCTCGTCTTTCTCGGTATTGTTGAAAGTGTCTCATGGATTGATTCAGGAAAAGTTCGAAAGTGTATTTATCCTTTTACAGAATCGGGAGTTTGCATCCAGAGAAATACTGGCGGGGCATGACTTCAGATAACGGCATTATGATTAAATATATTTCTCGAATTCTACCTGGACCACTTCTTAAGCATTTCGACTGACATCCTCTCCTTTATTTTGTAAAAACTAATTGGAAATGTTTTACGGATTTAGCCAAGATAAGTTCATGAACCTATATTATCTGGCGTGGCAGATGTGCACTGCAGCCATCCGTCATATTATGGAACAAGGAAGTTAATCGCAGCCAGATGCACACTAGCGCGATAGTAGCTTCATGTGACATAATTACGAAGGTATATGGTTCTTGAGTTTTATTTCGACTACGTTCTATGCATCTAGTTTGACCTTGTACCGTTCTTGGAGATATTTCGACAATCTTTCCTGTCTTGCTTGACTCTTACCTTGTCTGAATACTGGTATGGATTATTTAACCCAACCTTAGGCTTCCATTACCTTATATTTATTAAATAACTAAAATAGTTAAACCTTATAATTATATTATACAATATAATTAAGCTAGATTATTGGTGTAATTGTGAGGATTGGTAGCTAGAAATGGATAAGTTTCTTAGAGATGGATCCTAGTAAAATTATGAGTCGAGTATGAGTGTCTAGATATCGGATGCATAGAGCCTATTAGGAGAAATTGCTAGAAGTGAACTGACGAGTATCATTGAATAGCTTATAATACTATACCTACGATAGAGTGAGTTATATTGGAAGTATTGAGGAAGGAGAAGTGATAGCCCAAGCTTAGTAAGTGTGAATTCTGCTTTGATAGAGTTCCATTCCTTGGACACGTTATCTTGGGAGAAGGACTTTCAATGGATCCGAAGAAGATAGCTACCGTAGAGTCTTGGCCGACACCAACACCAGTTGCAGAAGTTAGGAGTTTTCTCAGACTTGTCGGGCATTACCGCAGGTTCATAGAAAATTTCTCACGGATTGCAGAGCCCATGACGCGATTGATGCACAAGGATCAAGAGTTTCGATGGACAAAAGATTGTCAGAAGACTTTTGAAGAATTGAAAAAGAGAATGACCTCACCACCTATTTTGACGCTCCCTTCTGGATCAAGAGGATTCGTGGTTTATAGTGATGCGTTATGTAGTGGACTTGGATGTGTTTTGATGCAACATAGAAAGGTCATAGCCTACGCATCGAGGCAGATAAGGGTATATGAGAAGAATTACCATACTCATGATATGGAGTTAGCAGCGGTGATCTTTGCATTGAAGCTATGGAGGCATTATTTGTACCGAGAAAGTGTGGAGATATTTACGAATCATAAGAGCTTGAAGTATGTCTTCACACAAAAGGAGTTAAATATGAGACAAAGACGGTGGTTGGAGCTCATGACAGACTATGGCATAGATTTGCAGTACCATCCTGGCCAGACGAACGTAGTAGAGGCCGCTTTAAGTAGGAAGCCTACTGCATATTTCTTGACAGCTCAGCCACAGTTATTAGAGGATCTTCAGGAGCTTGGAATAGAAGTCATTATGCCGGGATAGAAATGAGTATTTGCCAATCTTGAAGTATAGTCGCTACTTGTGGATAAATCATGGCAACGTTACCTACAGATATAAGATTTTGAAGCCTTCGCGAGAGGACAGAGGTGAGAGCGATATATAGTTAGACCAGAGCTTGTAAAGCAGACAATCGAGAAAGTGAAGCAAATTCAGAGTCATCTTCAGGCAGCTCCAGACTGACAGAAGCATTAGGCCGATACGCATCGTCGACCACTGGAATTCAATGTGGGAGAGCATGTATTTCTGAGGATCTTACCGACGCGGGACACTATTAGATTTGGGAGTAGAAGGAAGTTGACTCCAAGGTATATAGGACCGCTCGATATCATTGGGCATGTAGGAGAGGTGGCATACCGTCTTGTATTACCCCCATCACTAGAGGGAGTGCATGATGTAGTCCATGTCTCACAGCTGAGGAGGTATGTGACTGATCCCAGTCATGTGGTCGACCACTCTGAGATCACGGTAGGACCCAGTTTTTTTTTTTATACGAGGAGCAGTCGGTAGGTATCTTGGATACAAGTATGAAGACGCTCAGAGGGTAGACGATTAGACTGGTTCGTGTTGCTTGAAGGCACCATTCTCCGGGAGAATCAACTTGGGAGTGTGAAGATTCTATGTGTGAGCGTTATCCCCACTTATTCGTAGATACCGGTAAGTCTTAGCTAAATTATTCTTATGATAAGTTTTCTTTTTATAATGTTGTTATTTTTAATTTCGAGGACAAAATTTTCTAAGGTGGGTAGGTTGTAAGCCCCCTCATTTTGGATCTTACTTTTAATTATTTTATATAGATATTTTAATTTATTAAAGTCAATAATGACTTTGTTAGTAGTTTACTGTAGCTTTGATTTTTGGAAGCACAACAAATATTGTTTTCTCAAATCTAGTTCCATATTTGAATTTTAGACTCGTCCACCTTGAGTTTGATATATCATGTCCCATCCAATTTTACTTTTCAACATTCCTTTAACTTTGCGCAATTTCGGGCCAACTTAGGCCAATTTGAGCCATTGACGTAATTTTAAGCCAACTTCCAATTTAATTATTGGACTTGACATAGATCGAAACCATATGATCCAATATATGGTTTTAATCTATTTTGAGTCAATAATGCAAATGCATAGGGTGTACTATCTAATCGAGTTCTCATGGGCTACTTATTTGCAAATGGCATATGAGACTCATTTAATTGATTTTTGGGTCCAATTTGACTAGTAATGCTACTTGGACCCTAACCTAGTCAACCCTACTAGTTATAGCCTAACTGGGAGTACCAAAACCAAATATACATATATTAAGAGAATATTAGAGATTTAATTGCAGCCATATGTAATATTTCCTTATATATTTGGCTTGGTCAAACATCTAACCAAAATAGGAAAGCTATTAATAATAGTATGATTTGGAGAACCAAATCATGTCCAAATTAGATCAAACCAAATCCCATGACCTAATAATATAAATACGAACTAACCCTAATCTTTTTCTCTCTCTTCATAACCACCCACTACTCCACAAATCCCTCCAAACCTAGCGGCCACCACTCCAAACCCGAAACCCTAGCCGACCCCCTTTCTTCACAAAATATAATTTCTTCTCGATTTCTCCACCAACCACCACCACTTGGATGTCCCTCTCAACATCCCCTTCCACCTTAGCAACCGTAGGAACAACCTTGCGTCCATTAGTGGGGTACACAACGCGCTACTTGGGCCAAAACTCTGTCGAATCGAAGTCTAAAACGTCACAGCAGGTTAGTCGACTTGTAGATGATGTTTCATCCACTTTTTCTCATTTGTTTCTCCACAAACCAAATCTGTGAGTTACCTTTGTATGTCTACTCCAACCTCCGATCGCTGGATCTCCTAGTTCCAAGCGGTTTGCCCGTGACTTTGATTCTACGACAGGGTATCCAGAACTGATGAATTCTGTTACGGGCCACTTTTTGCCTATCTAAGGTCAGTTTTTAACCTTTTACTATTTTTATTCATAATCTAGACGTCGATACCTTTCCAACGCATATCTGAAAGTTAGGTTTCGCATCCGTTTGCTATTTTTAAAAATTTATGACATTTTTCATATCCCCGAACTCCGAAAATTTTTGTTTTCTTTGTATCCAAAAGTCTCAAAACTCCATGAATCTATATTAAACTTCAAGCTGTGCCAGTCTAACATTATAAGTACTACTTTAACTAATTTTTAGAATTTTTACAGAATTTATTAATTTTATTTAATCGTTATTTCGGGGCTAAATTAATGGGTCGATTTGAGGAAGTCATGTGTGGCATTGACATAAGACCTCTTGTAAAAGGGTTTTACTATTAAAAATAGTATTATAGCAATATATAAGTATTTATAGATAAATTCCATAATTTAAATATATTATTTACGAGAGATTTTGTTACCTATATGGACTTATATAATAGATGCAGTGTCGTAACAACGCTATAGCAACTAGGAGGCGTAGATACTCATATGATTTATATATGGTGTGTTTATATAGAATATTAAATATAGTGTATTATTAAAGGTGAGCTTGGGAGGATCGCTAAGGACATCGGAGTTGGACAGGCTTACCCGAAGACTGCAGTTACAGCATTTGGAGACTGTTGTACGAGTTGACCGTTCGTGGCTCATTGAGTGGTTTGTAGTTCGATTTTCTCGGCTCAGGACAGCAGGCGAGTACATTCTCTAATAGTTTTTATTGTCTTGATATCTACTATATCCGATTCAGTTGTAGTGTTATACTTGGTTCTCGACACGAGGATACACGGACTAGTATACGTGAATCTCGTCATGAGATGTCATTCCTGGTTTACCTGGTATATGAGTACATTGTTCGATATTATTTTCTGTACTTGTATAGACACCGATTTGAGAGTGGGCTGGCCCCCTGCTTTTCGAATCCCGTGTCATGACCTGTCATTTCTGGATTCATTATACTACTCGGGAATGGGGGAGTTATTAGAGGTTATGTGATCATTACCCCTACTTGTTTATTACTTGTGCATAGCTCCACCCTCACCACACGTAGGGTATAGCCTGACCTTATACTACTTGTGCATAGCTTTCCATTTTGGCCGGCCTGATCCCTATACTATTATACTACATGTGCATAGCCGGTCAAATGGAACAGCCTGATCTTGACCCAAGCCGATCACATAACGCTCTAATATCTTATGGCACTTTATTTTTATGTTTACATCATACCGCAAATTACTTTCCATTTATTTATATTCCAGTCTTATCTTATATCTCACACATAACATGATATCCAGTTCTCTTGTACCATTTTACTTTCAGTCTTGATATTCCATCTTGTATTTCATTATGATTGTCTCTTATAGTATTTGTCAATTCACATGGAACTGATGTTGGCGTTTGTACTTGCTCATATCATGACAGGATAACCCCCGTTGTTTTTCAGAGGATTTAGATGCAGATTGTCCGACCTACTACGGGTTTGGTATAGGTGGAGCCTACGACCAGGACCAGCGTGTGGACCCGGTGTTCATAGAGGACGCACCGCCAGTAGTGACCTAGTTCACCTAGATTTTGTCTTGATTACATTCTAGTTTGATACTTTGAGACTTGTAGTATTTATTTTGGGATATTGTTTTATATCTTGGTCTCTGAACATGTGATTGTGGCTCGGCACTATTTCAGACTATTTATCTCATCTCTTATCTTTATCTTTATCATCGTGTTTATCTTCTTTAGAATTATGTGATTGAGTTGTGGTTATATTCCTCCGTGCGGAGATGACATGCTATATTTTGTGTCTTAGATTCTATATATTCTAGATGACCTTTTACAGCGTTCTACCGCCGATACTGCGGCGTAGGCTGGACGTACCCACGTGCTCGTGCCCCTAAACAGGGTGCGGGTCGTGACATTTATTGCCATAAATGCAAGGTTCATTCCATCAATTTTGATTCTTTGACTATTTGTCTCTTGGCACATGGGTTTGACCGCGCATGGCCTATAAATCAGAATATTTTTGTGGGAAAACTCATTCATTATTCCTCTTCTCCGCTTCATGATGGAGACTACACTGCACCCCGATGACTGCGAGCTTCTTTCTTGGCGAGTCTGGCAGCAATTGTGTCAGACATGGGCTAGGATCGTATATCTCTCTGTTCAAGGAAGTGACCAGCTTGATGAAAGACTTTGTCAGAAGACTAAGATGAGCTTGGCTGACTATGGACAGAGCAGTCTTTGTTCGTGCAGCGTACTAGCTGCGTTCTATCCCGAGATGACGTATGTTGATTACATGGTTTGGGTTGATTGTCAATCCAAACCCTGTTCGACCAATGCCCCATTCACATGTCCGATCAACTACGCATGCTACCAGCGGCTCATCCACATGGCCGAGGAGGGTCATGCACATGCTGCCAGCGGCTGATTCACATGGCAGAGGAGGGTCCTGTGCCTATCTTGAATAATTAAGGCTGGCCAATTTTTTAGTGGATAGATTTTTCTATGTAATCATGAATATCAATTAGTGATATCATAATATTAAATTTAATGGATTAACCATATTAAAAAATATGATACAATTATTGGACGAACGCAGGCATGTCCAATTTCAGAGATTCAGGCTTCCCTCTCTCGTGACTATATATCTAATTGGTTTGAACCAGAGTCTTACTAAGGGTGATTACTTTGGGCTGGCTTCAAGCAGGGCAGCCCAGGGATAAGCCAAGACAAGACTTCGGACTTGGACAACCCCCCTCTACACAAGACAACCCCTCTTTGCTTAGAACAATCCCCAGGCTCACTGTGACCCCAATATGAGTCGGAGTCGCGGGTGATCCTCCAGGATGGACCAACAATAAGAGTAAAGGGGACCACGAAAACTAGCCTCGCATAGGAAAATCCAACCCCTTGGAAAGGCCCGGGCTTCAAGATGCCCAATGGATCGATGGCCACGACTCAACTCCGGCAGGGTGTTCGAATTGGACTTGACCCTTGTTTATCATGGTCCATTTTGGCCCGGACTGATATTCCTCTTTGGACCATTCTGGTCTAAACCAAACACGATCAGACCCAAAGTTGACCGGACCGAGGACAGCCTGATCATGCCGTCCCCCAAACATTTTATTATATACTTGGACCGAATAAAAATGAGCATGGCTCGTCATTCGGAGATAATAACCTTCACCTACTCTCTAGTGGCAGATCGATGCTGACATCCTAACGAACAGTAGCATTAGACTAAACAAACCAACTGCCGGTGAGTTGCATGCTCACAGCAACTACAATCAGCCTAATCTAATATTTGCTAATTTTGAACCCTAACGAGAGAAAATATTGTGTTCATACATAATTAGCAATGTTAGTCAACTGTATCAACCAGAAGCAAAATAAAAAGAGAGAGAAAATACAAAGGAACTACGGTTAATTGTGTTGCACTGCCCGAAACTTTATGTGATTAACCACATAATTAACCCGCATGAAATTAAATCAAAAGAACAAAATCAAGAACAAAATCAAGTCATTTTGTATACATAATACATGCACACGTATGTATCATCCTCATCATCCCTGCTGTGACGATCTTGCTAATGGCACCATCTCCGCGAGTGGCGTTGGCATCGGCGACGGCAGCGGCGAGGTTCGGCACAGAGGACACGTGGGGTGCAGCCGCAGCCACGGGTCGACGCACTTGAGATGGAACACGTGGCCGCACTCCGGCAGCTGCCTGAGCTCGTCGCTGTCCTTGTAGTCCGCGAGGCATATCGAGCAGCAAGACGACGCGGCCTCGCCCCCCTTCCCCCCGCCAACGCTTCGGAGCTTGAGCTTGCCGAGCTCCGAGTACGTCACTCTTGGGTAGCTCGTGAGCGTGGCCTCGTCCAGCCCTGCCTCAATGTCGGCGCTGCCATCGTCCAGGCGCCACAGGTGGTGCGTGCCGATCGGCACTAGGGGCGCGGTGTTGACCCGGGTGCAGAAGTAGGAGGCCAGGGTGATGGTGGTGATGAGGAGGAGGATGCCGACGGAGACGGCGATGCCGTAGCCGAAGCCGCCGATCTTGTCGGAGCTGAAGAGGCCGACCGGCGGATCGGGGGTGAAGCTAGAGTTCATGGCTCTTTTGTCAGGGAAACTAAAGGAGCAGTTGATCAATGGCTTTGGATGTCAAAAGTAACATGATGGAGAGGTGGAGAAAGTGAGAGTTTAGTTTAAGTAACGATGATGATGCTAATGAAAACTATTTGAGACAAGGATGGTGGATCAAATATTAAATATAAATCAAACTAATTATTAGGTCAACTGTTACTTGTTACAATTATACATATATTTTTTGGTGATCATCCAATGGATCCATATTGAAGACTATATAGACAGACTTACTTTCAAATTTGAATCTTCAAAAATATTGGTCTACTTGCTCCTTAATTTGGACAGTTAGCTAGGTAGAGTTTTATGCTCATGGTTTGACCCAATGTGCACGCTAGATTGTAGGTGTGGGTAAGCATGTTTATTTGCAAGTTGGCACTTCTTTTTTAAACTTTCGGGAAAAATCAATTTTTACAATACATGGCATATTAGTAAAATATAATCAAGTATTCTTGCATTATCTCTTGATATGTTCATATTGATAATATTCATATGGTCAAGACTAACTCTACATTTCCTCTTTTGTTTATCATCCAAAAATTGGATGATAATATCTCCCATAATTTGACAAACATGGCAAAAAAAAAAATATGTTAAAAGACAGGTGATGTTGGATGAAATCTGTGGTTCAGATCTATATCCAAAATTATGGGACTAAAATTAACAAAATAGAGAAAGAAACTTTAATATTTTAGTGGTATTAGATTTCTTATGTTGTCTTGAAAGAAATGTCATTCATCACTAGAAAACTTGAATCTCTCATAATGTGGTAGCTGACATGACGAAAAGTTTAATGTTAAAGAAAGACGACGGTAGGATGAATCCTATGGTCCAGATTTATATTTAAATTAAATAAAGAGACAAATATACTGTTAGAAATTTAACATGTTGATTCATGAGATGATGAACATAAATAAATGCGGAAGTGTACTTGAATCCATCACTTGGCTTCATCGATCTTGAAACGAACGTCTCATTTAGTGCGGTTCGATCTTCCAACTTGCTACGACCCTTAATAACAAAGATGTATTCTTTGTTCCTCTCTCTCTCTCTCTCTCTCTCTCTCTCTCTCTCTCTCCTCTCCTCTCTCTCTCTCTCTCCCTCTCTCTGTTTTGATGGGATGCAAATGAGAAAAAAAGAAAAATCACTCTTTGGTGGTCATATAAGTTGGGAACCATAACCCTAACACACACACACATGCACGCCAACACACACACATTCTAAGTTTTTAATATTTCTAATTTGGCCCCTCTTCAAATTAGATTTATCTCTGGTATCTACACATTATTTCCATGGCAATTATACCCTTAAGCTATTTTCAATTAGACCACTATAATTTGGCTTAATTATTTAGACAGTCCAACACAATTAATTTTACATGGGTGGTCCTAATAGTTGAAAAATTCCAAAAAAATCTTACTGGGCCACATATATAACCTTACAATTGTGTTAACTTTATGAACTCAAAAATTGTTCTCTTAACCTTAGGGTATATCCGAACTATCCCATCCATTAACCATATTAATATATGACCAAAGCGGCCTTTGCCACATTTAGCGTAAATAAACCACCAATGTTCACATATATACTAGTATAGCTAAACGACATAGATCAATCATGGATGCGTAGCATGAAAATTACACGCAATATGATCAACACTTATCTATTTTCAACTGGTCCTCCTTTACATTAATGAGATCAATACCTTAACATAATAAAAATAGAATAAACTAAAATTTTCATATATTTGATCAGAAAAATATCCAAAATACTTAAATATATAAATGTGTCCAAATCCAAATAGCACCAAAATACATAAAATATAAATTCTTACTATATTGTCATATCCTCAAATAAGATAACACCCATATGAGCAGTGTGCTCATAAAATACCTTGGGTGGTAATAGTTTTGTGGACAGATCCGCTAAAGTGGAGTTTGTCCTAATATGCTATATGAACACTTGACCATTCTGAATTCTTTCCTTCACAACTAGAAACTTTATGTCAATATACTTTGACTTATATGATCTTTTGTTTGGAATACAGTATTATTGATTTATTGCCACACTATAATTTGAGTATTTTTTCAACACCCTTATGTGCACACAGCTATGTGACAAAATTTCACAACCATATTTCTTGATTGGATGCCTCACAGCATGTTGTAAACTCTACTAACATGGTGGAGGATGCTACGAGTGTCTGTTTGATACTCTTTCAAAGTATATCGTCACCAGCCAACAGAAAAACATAACCTGAAATGGATCTTCTGATGTCTTGGCATCCAGCAAGATCAGAGTCGGAATACCTTACGATATCCAAATTATTCGATCTCCTATAAAGAGCATATAATCTTTTGTTATCTATAAATTACTTAAGTAACATGTTTGGCTGCTATCTAATGATTTATCCCAGGTTTGCTTAAATATCTGCCTAACATCCCAACTATGTATACGATATTCGGATGCATACATACTTAAGCATACATTAAACTCCTTACAACTGATGAACATGATCTATTACATCAGTTTAGTTTTAAGGCTATTCTTAAGGCACTTAATGAGACTGAACTTGTCTCCTTTAGCTACATGTGTCACCTTGTTTGTACCAAATAATTTGATCGATATACAAAACTAGAAGAAGAAAAAAATAGCTACTCCCATTAAACTTGTGGTACACACAATCTTCAATAGTGTTTATCCCAAAACTAAATGAGGTAACCACTAGGTGAATTTGTAGTACTATTGACGAGAAGCTTGCTTGAGTCCATAAATGGATTTTGTCAGTTTATAAACCATCTTTGGGTCTCCTGACACAGAGTTTTCTAGTTGCGCCATATAAATTATTTTGTCAATATTACCATTGAGAAACAATGTTTTGACATCTATTTAATGTAACTCAAGATCAAAATATGCAACGAGTGCTACGATTGTTCTAAAAGAGTCTTTTGAAGAAACCGAAAAGAATGTCTTTTTAAAATCAATCACTAACTTTTGAGTAAAGCCTCTAGCTACAAGACGTGTTTTACCTCTCCACATTACTCTTCGAATCATTTTTTCAAATATTTATTTGCAACCAATGGATTGTACCTTTTGGTAATATGATAAGTTTCCAAACTTTATTGTCTTGTATAGACCTACACTCCTCATTCATTGTCTCAATCCACTTTTGACAGTTGAACTTTTAATGGCCTGGTGGAAGTTGATTGGATCATCTTCCAGTATTCCATAGTCTTCCTTACGTTCCTGTATAAATATGAAAAAAATTGTCTGAAATTGTATTTCTCCTTTCTTTAGTGGACTGTCTTAATGGCACCGGTTCTTGAGGTTCTTGAGTTTTTTTCACAGAAATAATTACCTCATGTTGAATGTGGCGTGCCTCTATGTTGTCAATTACCTCATCTTGAATGGGGGATGTCTCTATGTTGTATTGTTGAGTAGCTCGACATCAACTTGCAGAGGGAATTTAACATTGTCTTGTTGATATTTTGAATTCACGTCTTGATCAATGACAAGAATATAAACTTGTACATCGTCATAAATGACAGTGGAAATTGAAATTGATTCTTCCTCAAAGACAATGTCTCTGACTTTATTTCTCCTCCAAATTTAACATCCTCAAAAATGTCGCAGTTCTCATCCCAAAAAAAATGTCTTTTCTGTGGGTTCGTATAATTATAACCCCTTGCTCTGTTAATATAGCTAATAAAGTAGTTGCTTACAGTTTTGGTTGTTTTTTCTTTACACATTCAACACAGACATTAGATATTTTAATTCAAGGAAATCCAAAATCTCATCAGACACAAGTCATTCAATTCTATTTCTAGAGATGTGACATAATCTCTTGTGCCATAATGAGGCAAAGTTCTCATTTTTAATTTTATGTTTATTACCATGTGACTCCGTATGCAAAGTTTCCTAATAAGATACAAAAGTTTTAAGCTAATATAGGTTATCATAAACATTAAGGGAACCATTACTAACAATATTTGATTTTAAAGATAGACTAAAATTATTATTTCCAAATGAATAATGAAAACTAGATTTGTCCAGTAAGGAAACTGAACATAAATACCATCTAAAAGATGGTACTATCAAATTGTCTATCAAATCCAAATAAAAATCAGTTCCCAATAATAACCTAATACGTCCTATTGCTTTCACATCTACCGACTTGTCGTCACACACACATGAATGTGTCTTACACCATCAACTGGCTTTCGATAGTTCATGCAACCATGCATAGAAACATTGGTGTGGGTAGTTGTACCAGAATCTAACCCTATGTGTTTCTAGGTACTGAAAAAAATTAATCTCAAAATAGACAAATTAAGAAATTTACTTTTCTTTTTACGTCATGCGTGGTACATAGTACATTCTTGCTTTACGTGTCATGCCATGTCACAAAAGAATAATCCTTAGTTTCATATTGTTGTTTCTTTTGAGTTGGACCCTTAGCAACTTATGTATTCTTTCTCTTTTTGCCCTTAAAAGTTTTTTCATTAAGCATGTAAATCGAATTTAAATTGACAGATTTGTAGCAAACATTATCTGTAAAGAGAATCACTTTATTATTATTATTATTGTATTATTAGCATTTTTAATAATATGGTTATTGTTGTCATGTTACTGTTAATATTATTATTTTTTATTCACAATTAGTAAAAAAATGGAAATTAATCACTTTATTATTATGATTCTTGTATTTATTATCTCCTCTTTACCATATTTAGAAATTTGGTAATAATTTGATAGCGATAATAAAAATTGTCTAATGGTCCATGTTTATATGTGTGTATTAAAAACATGCTTATAATTGTATATTCGCTTATAGGTATACGTAATATTCAATTATAATAAATCAATAATTATCTGGGTAAATTAATGGCTTAAGTAAAAAAAAGGCTTATATCCTGGCCCAAAGAATGAAGCCCACCACTTAGTTGACACCCTATATATATGCATATGTAGATTTCTCCTTCCAACCTAAACCCATATCCACCCCACCATTTTAGTAAAGCTAAGTATATGTATATTATAATATATTATATTATATATATATATATATATATATATATATATATATATATATATATATATATATATATATATATAAGCAAACCACCCCATTATATTCAATCAAGGCACAAAATGGCATAGCCTTTACAAGTAAGCGCTAAAAGCAAAAGACAAAAAGGGAGGGGGGGATCCTCTCCTAGCAATTCAGGAGGGAAAAAGATCCCAAAAATCCTGGGGATCGTAGGAGCAAAGACGTGCTGTCTTGAGGCTCTGGCGGACGGCCTCGAGAGTGAGCTGCTCGACTGAGAATTGGCGCCCTTCGTATCTAGCTTTGTTGTGGTTCTTCCATATGACTCATGTGGTGGCAGCTGCAATGATCTGGTGGCAATGAGACGTGTTGGCCCAGGTGGCCAGAAGATCGTTGAAGCTCCCACCAACCATGACCATGCTGCAGCGACGGAAAGGGCAGACCAGACGATAGTCGTCAATCGCCGTGGCAAAGTATGTGGTCAATCGTTTTCTGTTGTTTCTCGGCGTAGCAATGACAAGCTGACGTGAGGGTGAAACCAATGGTGGTGAGGATGTCGTCAGTTGGGAGTTTCTTGTGGACTGCTCTCCATACCAGAAATGACCATTTGTTTGGTATACAGGGGTGCCAGAAAGGACCCAAAATAGGTGCGAGAGGCCCGGCTCCGCGCATGACTCTTCTGGCGGAAACTACTGTGAAAGAGCCATTGGGGGATTCCTATCACGTGAGTGTGTTGTCATCAGTCCCTATCTTCAGGCCGGAGTTCCCGAGGGCGGAAGCGGCCTCTTCGCCGATCCAGTCCCGGGCTCTGTTCCAGTTCCAGTTGCCAAGGTTGTTCCATAATTCTCTGATCTTGCTGCTAGCCAGGGCGGCTGGAAGGCTAGGGATAAGGTCGGCTCCCATCTACCTTTCAAGGAATAGCGCTAAGTCGCTAACTCCCAGCTGAAGGCGAATCTTAGGTTCAGCGAGGGTACGATCGTGCAGAATGCGACACCAAGCCACGGAGGATCTGTTGTTGCTGATAGCGCTCATCGGATAGATGTGTTTGAAATATCTGGCCTTTATGAAGTACGACCAGAGGGAGCGGCTCGCGCGAAGCTTCCACCACAGTTGTATGGAGAATGCGGCCATAATATGATGCAGTCGAGAGAATCCCAGACCACCCTCATCAGTAGGTTTAGCCATGGATTCCCAGCTGGCCCAATGGTGTTTGTCTTTGGAGTCGTTGTGGCCCCAGAGGAAGTTGGCGAAGATATTCTCGTTGTGGGTGACGACCTTGTTCGGGGGAGGAACATGTTGTGAGGGTGTATATAGGGATGGAGGAGAGCACATGGTTAATCAGTATTATTTTGCCATATGGCGATAATGTTGCGTTATGCCAACCTTCTAATTTTTTCCGAATTTTGCCGATAAGACCTTCAAAAATGCCCGCGCTCGATTTGCCGTAGACCAACGGGCATCCCAGATAGGAGAAAGAAGGATAGGCGGCTGAGAAGGAGGTGATGTTGGTAAGAGTAGCAGTATGCTCCCTGTAACCCCTCTTCCCAAAATTTTTGGAAATAATTTTTTATTATTTTATTTGAATTAAAATGTTGAACTTTTGGAATTTTTAAAACCTTTAATTAAATAGTTATTACGGTGGAATGCTTTAAGTCATGGTTGACTTTTGGAGTATAAGATGACTAGAAATCGTAAAACGGATGGTGCAGTGGTGTGCCTTGACTAGTGTTTTAGCGATGGTAGGGAAGGCTCAGCCATAGTGATGTCCTATCTAAGAAAACCAGGCCAAGTTGTGACTTAACCAATATAGATAGTTAAAGTGTTATTTATTAATATTATTAAATATTAGGAAATCTGATTGTACCAAAATAGTCCAGACTGGACCCAAATCAAGCCCAAGCCTATGTAGTCGGATAGTGCATCCAGAGTCGTCGGTGTTGATATATATATGTTGAGTGTATAATTCGTACCTCATTTCAAAGGTCAAAATAAATGGTTCCTAAAATAATTGTATACATAAAAAATATCAATATTATAAAATATTGACATGACATCTTGGATTATTTGTAAGACTTTGTTGTAGACCAATTTATGTGAGGATATGACGTATCCACCCCAATCTATATCATTTGTCAATTATGATAGTTTGTGTTTATAATTAATATTACTTTATTGTTATTAAATAATAACGATTTGTATTTGTTAAATCATTTGTTATATAAATTAATATGTGTATATATATTTCTATAAATAAGACACTATACTATGAATAGATATTATTAGGATATTATTTGGTTGCTGTGAATATTTATTGTTGTAGTGGTATGTATGCATAGAAGATATATATAAATATATAAGGAGTTATATAAGTATATATATGTGTGTATGTGTGTGTGTGTGTGTGTGTGTGTGTGTGTGTGTGTGTGTGTGTGTGTGTGTGTGTGTGTGTGTGTAGGTATGTATGTATGTATATATAATACATATATATGTATATATGCTTGGAGGTATATACATATGTATATAGGATTATGTTTAATACTAATACAAATAGAAAAATAAATAGAAGAGGGAATCCCACCCCAGCCCGATCCCAGCCCAGCCCAAAGCCCCTCCCCAGACCTGAGCCGACCCCCCTTATAGCAGTAGATCGAGAGAGAGGGAGAGTTAATAAACTCTCACCAACCCCTAAAAACTCGACGCAGCCGCCACCACCACTCCTTTGGCGGCCACCCTGGCCCTGCGCGCCGCCGGGGGCAGCCGCCACTGGCTGGAGGCCGACCACGCGCGGGCAAACTGTACCAGCGACAGCAGTTGCAGCCGCGAGGAGGCGGCTTCGCGATGATGTTTTGTCGTGCCCACTCATTCCTTCGATAAGCCGTTTCTTCAGCTTTCGGAGACAAATGTGCGATTAGACTTTATAGCTTACCAGTTGCCGGTATATTGTTGGTCCTTCGTGCTACCACCAGGCAAGAAACCTTGCCTCCCTCTATAGTTTATTTACATACTTATAGTCTTTTATTTATATGTCATCAATTAGGTCTCTAGTTGATTTATGTCTATATGATTTCTCCATACCGTGTTTATCAGCTTATTAGTCTTGCTTGTATCGCACCATCTTTTCGTGACTTGATAGTATAGTTATACCGGGCTTGATCTCATTATAGTACCTACTAGGGTTGTTCTTACCTGCGTCATGACTGAGTTGTACCGTATCGTCACCTATATCTTGACTGAGTCGTGTCTACAAGTATGTGTAATTAAACTGCTATTTCTGTATCATTTTCTCAATCTGCGAGTCCATAATCGGGGCGAGGGTTGACCGTTTGCACCTACGAGTCCACACTCGGGACGAGGGTGTTTGTTTTGATCTGTTTGCACCTGCGAATCCACACTCGGGACGAGGGTGTTTGTTGTGAACTAACCTGCGAGTCCATGCTCGGGGCGAGGGTTAGTGATTAGTTCAAATATGCGAGTCCACACTCGGGGTGAGGGTTTGGTATTCCATTGATCTCTTGTTTACTTATTCTTCTAGCAGTTTATTTATGCGTAGTTGTTCCCGTATCCGTGTTCATAGTCACGTGGCACTAGCCACATGTCAGTTTTTGTTTCGTTTCCTGTTTATAGCATATTTATATTCTTATGCATGATAGAACTGTTAGATAGGCATATTTTTATGTATCTTGTTATGTCACCTGAGGACCTGATAATCTCATCAGGTTAGCGACTTCATAGAGTTAGTTAGCTGAGCAGGATGGTAGATGTTCGTAATATACTTGCAGGATCCAGGTATTGATATTATGTTTATTATCCGTTCGTGCTTTCATTCCTTATCATGATATACTCTGATTGTTAGCTTATTTTATAGACTCATGTTATTTCTTGGAGTCTAATCGGACATGTATGCTAGTGGGCTCCAGACCGTGGACCATACTTGTTAATTTTTGATTTATATACATCTTGGGGATTGAGATATAGTTTAGATTACCATATTAGACATGATATAGCATGCTCCTGACAGCTTATACGTATTCGAGTAGGGCTGGAGTCCGCTTGATACGTAGCTTGCTTGCTTACGTACTTGTATCCCAAAAAGCGGGTGCGGGTCGTGACAAGTTTTTTGGTTGCCCATGTCGGTCAGAGCATATCGTATCAGTTATATAACTGTACTGATACGAGCCTGCGACTATGACTAAACCTTAGAATTCTCAATCCATCATGTCTTGAAAATTCTCCTAGAAATTTCTCTACGTCCTTGAATTTTATATTCGCTCTCGATTTTTCTTCCTTGCCTTTCAGTACCCTTGATTCTCGTCCCTTCCTATTTAGGGGTGACGAATGATCATGTTGTCTAGAATTCATCAAAAATTCTTAAGTTATAGTATAATATTGCCTGATTATTGAATTTTTGGTTGTTTATATATGAGGTATTATAGATGTCATATGTAAAACCCCTAAAATTTTACTATTTTTTTATTATTAAATTTGGTACTGATTTAAATTTTTGTTTTTTTACGTCGCGTAGTTGCATTGTACGTCGCGCGCGAAATTTTATTTTTCGTAATTGCTCGACGAGTGCGAATATGTGCGAGCGTACATATTTTAGAAAAACAATTTTTTTTCCATTTTTATAGTTTCAAAATAATATATAGTTATTACTTATTTTTATCATTATAAAAAAAAAGGGTGTAAGATATAATTTATGTATAAATTAATTCTCGAAATTATTTATTAATTACCTTAAATTATTTCAAAGGTATTTTGAAGTAGTTCCTATTAATATTTAAATTGATTTTTGAAATTTATTAATATTCATATTTTATTATTCAAAAGGATATTTAAATATTTATTATTTTCGAAATTAATATTATTAGTATTTTGGAAAATGTATTTAAATTTTTTTGTGACGATTTAAATCTTGATTTGAATTTTAGATTTATTTAAATTAATATTTGGGATTTGAATTATCTTATTTTTAAACAAAAGGATGTAAATTACTTAGATTTAAATTGGATTTAGATTTGGATTTAGATTTATTAAATTAATTTAATTAATACGGTATTATCTATTTTGGGTTTTAAATAAATTCTAATCTTTATCCAATTTGGAATTCCCACATTCTATAAATAGGCAGGTACTCCTCCAAATTTTTATCATTCACCAATTCTCCACAAATAATTCTCAACCCCCGTGCACCGTGTCCGTGTTCCCTCCCCGTCTTATTCCATATTTTTTTTACATATACAATTTCAACCTCTTTGTGTCGGACAAACCCCGACACAAATAAATCCTAACCTAAATTCCATCCCCGCCGTAATTGCAGCCCTCGCAAGTCAATCTCCACCTCCGTCCTCGTCATCCTAGCCACCCGTCCATCTTCCCTCCTCCGAACGTCGTCGTCCCCCAGTCATCACCACCTTAAACACAGACTAGCCAGTCCGACCACCCTACCAATCCCGACACCACCACCCGTATCATCGTCAACATCATCGTCATTCCGGTCCCCATCACAGGCCTCAAAGCCGAGGACCACCGTCACCCCGTCGACCACTGACTTCAACGACACCACCGCCACCGGCGTAACCATCGCCAACCACTGCCATCACCGTTCCCAAAACCACCACCACCACCGCGGCCATTGTCGCGGCAGCCCACGCAACCAACCCCACCAAAAATCTACCAAAAATTTTCCAAGAAAAACCCAATTAAATACACACACACCCCTCACGTGACCGCCGGCCGTAGCCGCCTGCTCCGTCTCCGAGCCATTGTCGAAGTCCTCCACCGCCGTGCGCGCCCAACCCTCCGACCGCCGTGCCTGGATCTGGCGCCGATCCCCCGCTCAAACCCCTACTCCGTCGTACCCCGCCTCCTCGCCGAGCGCTGGCGCGCGCCTCTCCGCAGCTCCGCCGCTCCACCGCTCCACCCTCGCGCCCATACTCCTTCTCCGATCGGCCGCAAGTGCCGACCGTCGTCCGACCCATCTCCGCACAACGCCCTTCTCTCCCCTCCGACTCCTCCTCCGAGACTCCACGCGCCGCCGGAAAACCCTTCACTCCGCCCCTTCATAGACCCCTCCACGCGCGAGCCCGACCGTACCTTCCTCTCTTCCTCCCACTCTTCACCCTCCGCCTCCACCGACAAGCTCCGATGCCCCGCCGGATCGCCGTTCACCTCCGCCCCTTTTCCCTCTCACTCTCTGCTCTCGCTCACTTCCTCTCTCTCTCTTCCTCCTTTCTCTTTTCTAAATTCTAAGAATAGCAGCAGTCGGTTGACTGCTGCACTATGTTTTTAAGTATTGGGTTTTTTTTGCTGATATTTTTGTTTGGAAATTTTTTATTGTTTCTTTTAGTAATTATTATATTGTATTATTAATATTATTATAGATTTTTTATTAATATTAATATTAATATTATTAATATTAATATTAATATTAATATTAATATTATTATTATTATTATTATTATTATTATTATTATTGTTAATACTATTATTATTAATATTATCATTATTACTACTATTATTATTATTATTTTTGTTGTCCTGCTAAATTTACTAATTGCATTATTATCACCATTTTAGAAAATTTTTACAAATATTTTCTAGCAAATTTAAAAAGTAAATTTTGACTCTAAAATATTTTCTCGAGTTATATGTACGTAACTATATTTGACAAGTTATCTCTAAAATATTTTTCAAATTTTATGTAAATAAATATATTTGACGAATTATAGTTTTGGCCTTGAGTTAGCCTAAAAACATATTATCTTTAGTATTTTTAATATACAGTTTTTGGCCTAGAAATTTAGTTTTAACCCTAAAAACACTTTTTAATTTTCTTTATATATATTTTTTTAAAAAAACTATTTTATCTTTAATAATTTTTAGCCTTTTGGAAATATTTATTTTAACTAATAGAATATATTTTTATAAATATTTTATCGTATATATTATTCTTCCAACTTCCTTCGATTTTCCTCCAGCCCATGACTAAGCCCATTATTCCAATTCCCTTTGCCAATTCCAAACTACCTTATGTCCACCCTAACTAATTTGACCCTTCTGGATCGGATGGAACTGTTTGTGCCACCACCCGAGGTCACCATGAATAGTTGTTGCACCGAAGTCAAACTTTGTGCCACATTGATCATCGCAGCACACAAGGCAGCTCACCAAGCGTCACAACAGGCAAGTATACCTTGCTAATTAACTGTCAATTATTTATTTTCTGCATTATTTACTTTATTTCATATTGTTAGTTTCCTTTGTTATAAACTGTACGTCCAAGCCACACTTGGGTGCAAGCGACTTTATTAGTCGTTTTATTTTACTATATACATGTTAACTTAGTTGTAGTGGACTACCCTCCTATTGCGGGATATTTTTATATCTCCGCTGGCCATGACACTTATACTACACGGTTTGAGGTATTTTATTAGGGGCATGACTTATTGACTAGCTATCTCTAAAGTCGTGTGACGGTAGATGATCGTAACTGCTATAACTAGGGTTTAGAGACTCAAGCAGTTATAAAATTGGACGAGCCATGGACATGACTTGAACAATGTGGGAAATATTGGGGAAGGACAGTCGCTAGTGCATATGGGAATCCAAACAGGTAAACCATAGTCTCCGGATAGAACTGTGGCAATTTATTTGCAGATGCCCTCTGACGATTTAGACGTTACGGACGGTTACAGATGACTGGATGCCAGTTACGTACACATGAGCCTAAAATCCTACCCATGCGCATGAAAGTTGTCCTCTAAATTGCACATTAGGCGGTTAGAATCTCCTTTGCATATTTGTGTCTAGGATAGTCTTTTATATATTATTTTATTATTCTGACAGTTCATATTAGCTTGTTCTTCCTGTATCTTGCTACGTCCGTCTGAGGACCTGATTTTTTTCCAGGTGTGTGTTCATGTCTTCCGCAGGTATCCTAGCCAAGGCCGTGGTCTTCTCCATTCCTTCGAAGACGATTGCGCTTGGTTCGTCTTGCCATTTCATGGATCGAGTCTTGTATATTTCTTTCATTAAGATAGTTGGTAGTGGACTTTGTCTCCATCCAACATATTGTACCAAGACAATTCATTATATGCTATTTTTTATTCCTTTATTTTGTGGATGAGATTATTTAGTTGTGGTTTGCTGCATTTTACAGCTTATGTATACATACAAGGCCCATATACTTCGTATGTATACAGCTGGCATGTCTACGTACTTAGTCCTACGTATATTGGGACTGGGGCGTTACACATATGCCCTAGATATTTGTTGGTAGAATTGTTAGCAACTAGTTAGAAGGTTATAAAGTTTTAGTAACCGTATTTTGAGGAGCAGTGTGACCAAAGGTGGGTAAAAGTCCTCAAGGGTTCGTAGATACAAAAAAAATGGTTAGGATAAAATATAAGAAATCTTGTGGAATTAAAATTTGAGGAGATTAAGGTAAGAGTGGACTTACGTTTGAATTTTAGTAATGCTATGAATTAGAACTTCAAGGACAAAATTATTTTAAGGTGGGTAGATTTGTAACCCCTCTTCCTGAAATTTTTGGAAATAATTTTTTATTACTTTATTTGAATTAAAATGGTAAACTTTTAGAATTTTTAAAACCTTTAATTAAATAGTTATTACGATGGAATGCTTTAAGTCATAGTTGAGTTTTGGAGTACAAGATGACTCGAAATCGTGGCACGGATGGTGCAGTGGTGTGCCTTGACTAGTGTTTTGGCTATGGTAGGGAAGGTTCAGCCGTAGTGATGTCCTAACTAAGAAAACTAGGCCAAGTTGCGACTTAACCACTATAGATAGTTAAATTATTATTTATTAATATTATTAAATATTAGAAAATCCGATTGTACCAAAATAGTCCGAACTGGACCCAAATCAAGCCCAAGCCTATGTAGTCGGGTAGTGCATCTAAAGTCGTCCGTGTTGATATATATATGTTGAGTGTATAATTCGTACCTCATTTAAATGGTCAAAATAAATGGTTCCTAAAATAATTGTATACATAAAAAATATCAATATTATTAAATATTGACATGGCATCTTGGATTATTTGTAAGACTTTGTTATGGACCAATTTATGTGAGGATATGACGTATCCACCCCAATCTATATATTTTGTCAATTATGATAGTTTGTGTTTATAATTAATATTACTTTGTCGTATATACATATGTATGTATATATATATATATATATATATATATGTGTGTGTGTGTGTGTGTGTGTGTGTGTGTGTGTGTGTGTGTGTGTGTGCGCGCGCGTGTATGTGTGTGTGTGTGTGTGTGTGTGTGTGTAGGTATGTATGTATGTATATATAATATATATGTATGTATATATGCTTGGAGGTATATACATATGTATATAGGATTATGTTTAATATTAATACAAATAGAAAAATAAATATAAGAGGGAATCCCAGCCCCGCCTGATCCTAGCCCAGCCCAAAGCCCCTCCCCAGACCAGAGTCGACCCCCCTTATAGCAGTAGATCGAGATAAAAGGGGAGTTAATAAACTCTCACCAAACCCTAAAAACTTGACGCAGCCGCCGACACTACTCCTTGGGAGGCCACCCTGGCCCTGCGTGCCGCTGGGGGCAGCCGCCGCTGGTCGGAGGCCAACCCCACTCGGGCAAACCGTGCCAGCGATAGCAGCAGTTGCAGCTGCGGGGAGGCGGCTTCACGACGATGTTTCGTCGTGCCCACCCATTCTTTCGATGAGCCGTTTCTTCAGCTTTCGGAGACAGATGTGAGATTGGACTTTATGGCTTACCAGTTGAGGGTATATTGTTGGTCCTTCGTGCTACCACCAGGCAAGATACCTTGCCTCCCTCTACAGTTTATTTACATGCTTATAGTCTCTTGGTTTATATGTCATCATTTAGTTCTCTAGTTGATTTCTGTCTATATATTTTCTTCATACCATGTTTATCAACTTATTAGTCTTGCTTGTATAGCACCATCTTTTCATGACTTGATAGTATAGTTATACCGGGCTTGATCTCATTATAGTACCTACTAGGGTTGTTTTTACATGCGTCATGACTGAGTCTTACAGTATCGTCACCTGTATCTTGACTAAGTCGTGTCTACAAGTATGTGTAATTGAACTGTTATTCCTGTATCATTTTCTTAACCCGCGAGTCCACAATCGGGGCGACGGTTGACAGTTTGCACCTGCGAGTCCACACTCGGGGCGAGGATGTTTGTCTTAATCTGTTTGCACCTGCGAGTCCACACTCGGGGCGAGGGTGTTTGTTGTGAACTAACCTGCAAGTCCACGCTCGGGGAAAGGGTTAGTGATTAGTTCAAACCTGCGAGTCCACACTGGGGGCGAGGGTTTGGTATTCCATTGATCTCTTGTTTACTTGTTCTTCTTGCAGGTCATTTATGTGTAGTTGTTCCCATATCCGTGTTCATAGTCACCTGTTAGTAGCCACATGTCAGTTTCTATCTCGTTTCTTGTTTATAGCCTATTTATATTCTTATGCATGATAGAACTGTTAGATAGGAATATTTTTATGTATCTTGCTATGTCCCCGGAGGACCTAATGATCTCTTCAGGTTAGCAACTGCATGGAGTTAGTTAGCAGAGCAGGATGGTAGATGTTCGTGATATACTTGCAGGATCTAGGTATTGATATTATGTTTCTTATCTGTTCGTGCTTTCATTCCTTTATCATGACATACTCTGCTTATTAGCATACTTTATAGACTCTTATTATTTCTTGGAGTCTAATCGGACATGTATGCTAGTGGAAACCATACTTGGTCATTCTTGATTTATATACATCTCGTGGATTGAGATATAGTTTAGATTACCATATTAGACATGATGCCATGCTCCTGACAGCTTATACGTATGCGAGTCGGGCTGGAGTATGCTTTATACGTAGCTGGCTTGCTTACACACTTGTATCCCAAAAAGTGGATGCGGGTCGTGACACTCCCTGTTGGCTTTGTGGTGGACATAGATGACGCTTTTCTGGAATTGACCCTTTGGCCAGAGCAGCGAGCGTATCTTTGGAGCACTTTGTGCACAACATCCACCGACCTGACATCGCCGAAGGAGCAGATGAGGACATCATCGGTGTAAGCTAGGTGAGTGATGATTGGACATCCGCTAGCTGTATAAAAGTGCGTGAAATGAGGGGTCCTCGGCAACTTGTTTAGGTTTCTGCTAAGGGCTTCCGCCGCTATGATAAAAATTGTAGACGAAAGTGGGTCCCCTTGTCTAACTCCCTGACTTGATTTGAAGAAGTCATTCGCTTGCCTATTGATCACCTTAGAGAACCACGAGTTGTTGAACGATCGCCAGACCACGCTGATCCATGTTTCCGAGAAGCCGAAGGCTCTGAAGACCCAGATCATGAACTACCAATCGAACATGTCGTAAGCCTTCTACATATCCAATTTGATAGTGATGTTCCCGGCCCTGGACGATAATTTCATATAAGTAATCGTTTTCTGCGCCAGTATAATGTTGTCATGGATGTTTTTGCCCCGAACAAAGCCGTTTTGTTCCTCAGATATGATTTTAGGGAGGATGTCGGTCATGCACGTGGCGATGATCTTAGAAATGATTTTGTTGGTGACAGTGCATAAACTGATGGGTCTGAAATCATGAAAAGTCTCCAGGTTGTCCTGCTTGGGAATGAGGATCAATTTAGCACAAGAAATAGATCTAGGGTACCTGGCGCCTTGGCAAAAGGCGATCGTGCTTCGTGGATGTCATGCTTGATGATTTCCCAACACGTACGGAAGAAGACGTCGTTGAATCCATCAGGTCCAGGTGTGCTGTGAGCTTCAAGTGCCCAAACTGCCATTTTTACTTCCTGCTCAGAGGGGAGGTGCTCCAAGCGGGTGTTGTCCAAGTCGTTGATGAGGAGGGGGATCTCCGAAAGGAAATCAGCATCCTTCATGATAGTTTCTTTAGAGAACAGCTATGAGTAGAAGTTTTTTGCCACCTGTTTGATTCCCGCTAGTCTATGATTATGTTTCCGTTGTCGTCGGCGATCTGATGAATGTTAAGCTTCTGTTTGCGACCCTTGACGCATGCATGGAAGTAAATGGTGTTTTTGTCTCCTTTGTTGTCCCATTTGAGTCTGGCTTTCTGCTTCTAGAACTCTGTTTCAACTCTTAAATAGAATTTGAGGATGGCTTTGGATAGGTTCAGGGCCATTTTCGTCGCTTGCAAATTTTTATTCAAAGAGAGAGCTTCAGCTCGGGTCACGTCATCATCAGCCGAACGAACTGCTTGAAAAACGTCCCCGAAAGCCAGTTTGCTCCAAACCATGAGGGCCTTTCTGGTAGCCTCGAGTTTGTTGGCCACACGGATGAGGGGGGCGAGGGAATCGGTCCTGGACCATGTGTCTACCACGATCCTCAAGAATTGAGGGTGGTGGCACCAAAAGTCTAGAAAGCTGAAGTGTTTCTTGATCTGGTTTAGGTTACATTGATTTCGATGAAGAGGGGAGCATGGTCGAACTCGGTGGCATTTAGGTGAGAGAGGTTGGAAGTGATGCTCATGTCTTTCCATTGAGCATTGATGAGAGCTTGGTCTAGACGAGAGTATTATCTGCGAGCGCCTTCTTGCATGTTACACTAGGTGAAAGCATTGTCGGTAAATTGAAGGAAAGTTAGGTGGGCGTTGAAGATGAAGTTGTTAAAATCTTGCATGGCCGCTGGTGGGGGAGACCTGCCTTCCGTCTTCTCCTCTCTACTGGTGACAGTGTTGAAGTCTCCTACACAAAGCCAAGGAGGATCGGGGATGTTGGAGAGAGTGTCCAGGAGGCCTAACCAGAGCTGTTTGCGTTCGATGATGCCACAGCTACCATGAGCAGCGAAGAGCAGGGCATATTTTGGAAGGTTGGGGTGCTCCACCCAACATAAGAGAGCTTGTGTAGTATCGAGCACGGTACTGATATTTACTTCAGAGGAATAAAGGAGCCAAATGTCAGGTCTACCTGCTAAGGCGGAGTGGAAACCCAGCTGTAGTCGAATCAATTTGAGTCTATGAGGGGGGATTTTAGGTTCTAAGATGATTAGGATGTCGATGTTGTAGATTCTCTTGAGGCCGATTATTCTCCTCAAGGTGGGTTTGTTTGCTAGGCCTCGAACATTCCAGGATAGGATGTTAGGCATTAGACATGTTGGGGTGTTGGTGTTTGGAGAGTTTCGCGACCGACCTGGTAGTCATAGCCATTGACTTGTTGGCTCATTTAGTTTTCGATCTTTTGTTCACTGCTGGCATAACAGGGTTCTGATTCGGATGTGGGGCCGAGGAATCTACCTCTCTTATGTGGGTATCTATTTCTTTGTCTGGACTGGGATATTCTATAAAGTGAGAGGACAGGTCAAATGCTCCTGCGTCGATGGCTTGCTGGCAGCTGATGACTTGCTTAGGGCTGATGATGGCAAGGTCTTCAGCAAGAATGGTTCGGGGTGATTGGCTCTCTTGAATCTCGATTTCCTCCATGTTGCTTGTGCTTGCGGCGGATTTGTTGTGCTTTGAGCTCTCTTCGGTCCTCTGTGAGCTATTGGGATGAGTGATGTTTTCTTCTTGGTTGGCCTGGATAGCGATGTCTGTGGGTGTAGGGTTGCTCTCCCTGTCAGTGGTGGCTGTGCAAGTATGATCATTTTCGGTGTTGGTGTTGTCTTCCGACGCCATGACGTCGAATCTGTTGTGAGTGTTGACGATAGTAGTTTTTGGGGTGGTGGAAGTGATTCCTTGCTCGACAGTTTTATTGGGTGCCTGGATCGGCTGTGGGCATGCTTCGAATTTGATGTATGAGTTCGGGGGAGGTAGGAGGGGTAATTTCTGATCCTGGTCCTGCCTTAACTTAAGCACCCTCGACACTAATTTCTGTTTCAATTCTGGGTGGTCTCTGTAGCAGTGCTTGGTGAGATGCCCTCTCTTATTGCAGTGATTGCAATATATGACGTTGTTGTCATATAAGATAGGTTGCGTGTGGGTCTTGTTTCCTGACTCGATGTTGTGGATTTGGGGAGTTCTTTGGAGATGTCTAGATCCAGGCATACTTTAGCATAATTTGTGCTGGTAAGGTTCCTCGTTTCCTCCGCCATGGCAATAAAGGTGCTAAAAGAATTGACAATCCTTTTTAGAGCTGCTGGGATAAAACATATTAGAGGTGGGTTGGGAAGGGTGACCCAGGCGGCCACAATGGTGAGTCCTCTTTGGGATTATGGTCCTGGGACCATCTAATGACTGTCATGACTTTTGAGTCTATTTTGTTCGAGCCCCGAGTCTGGACTATCTTTTGGTCTGTCATAGACGATAAGTGAAGAAGGATGTTTTTGGGGTCTAGAGCAGCTACTCGGTAATTCGAAGTTAGGCTCCATGTGGCTATTTCCTCGTGAACTCGGGCAAGCTCGGGGCATCCCGAGGGGAATCGTAACACGAACGTGGACGAGAACCGCTCGTAGAGGGACTCCAGGTCCAAGGAGGAGAATGGAATCGATAATGTCTTCCCGTCCGCCAGGGTTGGGTAGTCGATCTCGGGGAGAGGGACGTTTGGGAGAATTGGTTTTTTCTGGGCAGCCCGATCCGGTGAACTATGTCTACAAATGAAGAAGGGCTCATCAGAGCGCTTGGAGACGAGAAAGGGTCCCCACGCAAGCTGGAGGCGCTGACATCAGAGAAAGGAAGACACTGCTGCCCTGGCGGAGGCCAGCTAAGGGGAGCTACAAATGGTAATGTTGCACATGCTGGAGGTGTAGGGCTCTCTGGATGCTCAAGAGGAGGAGGGAGGGGGGTGGCGCATACGAGGCTCCAGGGGGTAGGGCTATGCACCTGTGGGGGAGGGGGCGCATGGTATGTACTAGGGGGGTGGGGAAGGATGCGCATAGGGGGGCACATCAGTAGGCGAATAGGGTGGGGCGTGGAGGGGGCTTGAACGGAGGGGTCCAAGGGGGTGGCTCATAAAGGCAGGCACATAGGGGGCGCCAAGGTGTGAGCGCATATACGCGACGAAGGGGTCCTCGGAGGGATCCCAAGGGGGGCGCATGGCCGGGCGTAACGCAAGGAAGCATCTGCGCCCCAAGAGGAAGGGGGTATTCTGTGCGGAAAAGGAGTGGGTTTGAAATTGAAACAGCAAGGGAGAAAAGTGAAGGGAAAAAGCGATACGACATGGAGGAGGAAAGAGGGCGGATGTGGGGCGGTAGGCGAAGTAGTGGGCGAAGATGAGACTGGGGGCGGCGGAGGAGGGGGCGGAGATGAGGCGGGGGTAGAGGAGGAAGCGGAGATGATGTGGGGGTGGAGGAGGAGGGGGTGACTGGCGAGGCCAAGTCAGCGGAGCAACCAAGGCTACGGCGGTCAGAGGGCCAACTCCCACAAGCTGGAGTTGTTCGGTCGTCCAGGGGGGAGGCCGACCGCCGTTACGACGGAAGGCAGTTGGGACATGCGAAGGAGAGAATGAAGAGGATGAGGAGGAGCGGACAGCGGGACCGGCAGATCCGAACGGAAGAGGAAAGAAAGTGGGGGAGGAGGAGCTAACGGTAGGACCGACGAGGGAGGAAGCGGAGAAGGGAGAGGGGAGGGAGTTCCGGGAGGGGCGATCGGCCCGGCTAACCACTACACCAAAATACCTATATTCCAACGGTCTAAACATGTTACAAAAATTAATTCTAACGGGTAAATTTCGTGAGTATATAGGCGTGGGTAATATTACTAACTACCTTTCTAACGGAAATATCCGTTAGTATTTCAAGTTTTCTAACGGCTGTAGCCGTTAGGAATTATTTTTCTAACAGGCATATAAATATAGGTAAATATGAATACTAACGGGCTATGGCCGTTGGAATATTTTAAAATTATATTAAAAAATAATTTTGGAATTTAATACTAACGGGACTGGGTCGTTAGTATTTTTTAAAAAAATGGAAAAAAATTAATTTTAGAATTACTAACACGAGAGTAATTCAAATTATTTGTTTTACCTATATTTCAATAAAAATGTGCACCTGCCTCACAACTTGCACCTGCAGGTTGCTCCAATATAGGCAAACTGGATGTCTCATATGCACATTTTAGACCAGAAATCCAGATGTTTGAACTACTTTTATCAATATAACCTAACATACAATGGCTTTGAACTCACGAAGAAAGACGACGAAAACACAAGTAATGAAAGTTAATGCCAGATGACTTGACAAGCTATAGCAAAGTCACATTTACTATATTAGCAAAACAAAGTCTAATGATAAGCCACAAGCTTATAAACCTTTAGTCTGCTCTCTCTTCTATTTACATTCTCTTCATAGGCTAGCTCAATTAGCTGCTGCTGGTATATTTTTCTGACCTTTAACAAATAAACTGAAAACCCTCGGAATGTTTTACTAGGACTCTATTTACTCTCACTTGCAAAATTTACTAATTAACCAAATCATTTATACTATGGTTGCTAGACCACCAAGATACCATGGTCGGGCTAAGTAGTGTATTAACTGCTGGAACTCAACATTCAAGGACAATGAGATCATTCGAAGGACTGCACCAGCTGCAACCAGCAAACCAGCCTAGAACGCCAAGAACCACATCCACATTGTCACATGCAAATACCTGCAAGTGTTACTGGGTTGAATCAGAAAACAGCAGCAAACAAAAAATGTAAATTTAATCAAAGAAAATAAAGGGCAATCAAGACCTACAGATTCTCATCAGATCATTCTATTAACTGAAAAAATGAGTATAGTCAATGAAATAAACCTTTCTATTACGCCTTGCATCTGAATAAAGAAGATTTCTAACCACCACCACTCTCCACAAACCAACTCTTTTTGTGTTGTCCAGAGCAGAAATGTTCTTTAGAAAGGCTTCAGTTTCTTCATCCACAAAAATATAAAAACAAACAGTACTCTTTGAAGGTTCTGAAATGTCTTTTGGTTATTGCATAAGATCATAATTTCCTGGTAATTGTAAGAAAAACCACACATATTGGAAAGAAGCCAAAATAAAAGTACAACAGCGAATGGAAACTCTTTGCAGTAATATAACGCTCTCACCAAAAAATAGCTGAGGCTACAACCACCCCGTGGCACTGCTCCATCTCATGAAGGTAGCATCCTCTAATATAGTGCTGACAGAGATCACAAAGATTAAGTAAAAGTAGTTAAAGACACTGATCACACTATAGACCACAAATTGACCCAAAAAACCATACCTACAGTGCACAGCCATGAGATAATTAGATGATATTCTATCAGGATTGACAAAGTTCCATACATGATCCGAATAACCTAGTGCAGTCTCAAGGCCTATTTGCTGGTCTTCATCTGAAACAAGCAAAAATAGACACACACAAAAACTTGCAAAATCAAAGTAGAAATAATATTCCCAACAGAAACAATAGTAAAGGTAAATGAATATACACTAAACGCATTCTAACAAGAGTAAAGGTAAATGAATGTACAATATATGCATTCTAACATAGAAAAACAAGTCCATAGACCTGATATTTTACAAAATTTGATACAGTCAATGATCTACAACTAAAAAATTAAACAGTTGCAGAACAAACCATCCACACACAAGTTAAACGGAAGAAGTTTGGTGCAAGAGACCCCTTTATCTTGAAATTTAGGATGGATAGAAATAATAAATTCCAACCAATATATAAGGTCACAGGATAGTAGGATACTACATCATATAATAGAAAAATAACTTATGGTTGCCACTGACATATTAAACGAAAGTATATCATCATTGTCCTATTTCTTTAATTATAAGAGTCACTTTGCAAGAAATTCAACTTCATTGAGTCCAAAAAGTTGTATGTCAACCCAGCCTCTGAAGTCATACAGGTCCGAAATTGGACCAAGTTTTCTGCCCATACTTTTCAGTTTTTTTCTATAGAAACCAAGTGATGACCCACACAAACTGGAACCATACATACAGCTGTTGTGGATCCACAAAAACTTGGAACCACACACAGTTGTTAGCGTGTTATGGATCTTAAAGTATAGTGAAGATAGAGATTCTTTTCTCATAATAGAACATTAATTTCCTATCTTATTCTTTGAAGATCAAATTCTTCCATTCTCGGTGCGCAAGGTTATATTCGGAAAACATATACCAACTTATTTGTTAACTTCTTTGAGTTCTATACTTCTATTAACCAGCCTGCTTTCAGATCCATGATTTAGCGGTATGGCAGGTGATAAGAATCTTGATTCTCGTACACCAATATTTGGTACTTACTATTTACTATATTATTTGGATGTGAAATTTCATGTTCAACCACCTAAGGGTATACAGAATTCCATCGCCTCGGAAGTAGGAACTATGAAAAAAAAGATACCAAAACCAATATTTTGAAATTTGAACCTTCCAGAAAATAGACTGAAATGTCAAATATTAGGCAGATACTATTTTATTAGCAATTTCCTGAATTGGATGCAATATGGTCGACAATTTAAAATTAAAACACAAAGATTATGATCAATGACACTCATTATAAGTGCCAAAATTACATTATTCATGCATGAGAGTCTGTGCATGACTACCTACTTCTATGTGACTACTTACCTGCGGGGCAATCACATATCCACACACACACACATAGGCTGGCCATTAATATACGCAATGGTAATCAACCGAAAAATATGAATGTCCTTTTTAGTTTTTTTTATACTGTGTTTTCTTTCGCTCAAAAAAAGAAGTCTAAGTTTTTGTATACAAAAAAAGAAGGAAGTTGGCTAAAAGGACTTACATGTTTATAGGAATCAAAGGGTAGGAATGGACATGTTGCCTCTCATACAGGTCAAAAAAATCTGCTCATGTTTCATTTCTCATTTTCTTTCATACTTATTCTACTTTTCATAGGGATTTGCTACATTCGCATTATGAACATAAATTTGAGTTAAAATATTCTTTTACTATATGCCTTGATGGATCAACTTTCGTTAAGGTAAATTTAGAAACAACTTTGACACGATAAATTTATTGGAACCATACCAACAGTCAATTTGAGAGTCGAACTTCATCTTAGCCCATGACCAATAAATTTGAGCCACTAATGATCAAGCAATCTCAGAATTTTTTATAACCAATATCCAAAAATGAATTACAATGCAAAATATATTGCTCTACAATCGAATAGATAAATAAAAAGTGGCAAACTTCATTAATATTGAAAAAAAACACTACAATAACACATTAAAAAATACCTGTAGTAATTAAAGTACAAGAATAAATGGCATAGTCCTCTTGTTGGATAAGTTCTGCCTCTAATTCCAAGATCTTAAGCAGGAACATATTGTTGCAACAAATTTTCCAAATGAGGTTTGTCTTCAAGAGTAGACTGAACAATTGGTATCTCTAAGTCATCTACTTGACAAGTCAATCTCCTTGGTGAATGTATCACCACCCACCAACTAGGATTTCTAAGATCTTTTGAGTAAAATACTTGACTTGCCTCAGAAGCGAGAATGACAGGCTCATCTAACTCACTACTGGAACTCTTAAACCTATCAAAATTTACCATCACCAGGTTTGAGTCTGGGCAATGCTTACAACCATTGATCTTGTCCTCCACCCTCACCCAGTCGCAATAAAACACCACCTCCTTAAATATTGTATAGTCAAGCTCAATTATTTGTTTGATAACCGCATACCACATGGTCCAAGCGTCTTTTAAGTTTTTATCACTTTTTCTTGCTCTAAATGTAGTCCATGCTCTCAAACAAACACCACTATCTTGTGTGACTACACTATCATCATGAGATCTAGTAGAGAATACATAGCCGTTAGCTCGGTACTTTCTGTATGTTTTAACTACGTGATTTGGCCCTTGAACTAATCGCCACAACATAGCCTTTGTCTCCGTCTCCCCAGCAATAATCAGTTGTATGCAATGACAATTAATAAATATAGTTAAAATAAGAAAGTGAACCTAGCTAATGCAAAATGTAATAAATTAAAAAAACACCTTTTCATATAACCAAGGGATGAAAGAAGTCTGAATTTCTATTTCTGTCAATTGAACCCCCTTTCCTTTTCTATGTAAGGTAGATCGGATTGACACTTTATATTCACTGCAATTTGGTCATAATAATTAACAAGCTTTTTATGATAAAATCTATATACGAACATCTATGATACATAAAAGAAGACAACGTACTTATAATATTCATCGAGTCCATCAACATTGAGGCGAAAGAGGACCCATCGACGTATTTGTTGAAATTGTTGAGGTTCAAGCATCACAGATTTATCATCGAGCAGAGGTCCTTCATCAAAAAATCCCCATTATCATCTTGAAAGGCTTCATGTGTATATTTGTGATTTCCCTCTTGTGGATTTGGCATATACTCCATTGCATATCTAACGGACTCGCCAACAAGATAGGATTCCGCAATGGATCCTTCAACATACCACTTATTGCTCGGTATATCTTTAAACTCCTTCATATGTCTTTTCGTAAACAATACATATGGAAAATAATGGATTAGATGTTGCAACAATTAAAAAAATATAAAATAAATTAAGATAAAAAATAAATTACTTACTGTTCAAAGGGATACATCCATCGAGGTGCAGTAGGTCCACACATTAATGCTTCATCAGCTAAATGGACAGTAAGGTGAATACTGATATCAAAAAATACAGGTGGAAAATATTTCTCTAGCACACATAATGCCTCTGCCACCATGTATTTGGCTCGTTGGATATCCTTTCTAACTAGGATTTTTGAGCATAATAAGTTGAAGAACAAGCTTATCTGCTGAATAGCTCTTCGTAAATCTGGATATTTCGGAAATGCATGTTGAAGCAATACTGGTAATAAGTACTCGAATATAACATGATAATCATGGGACTTCATAGAGTGCAAGTCGGGTGGATTGAGAGTAACAATATTGCTCAAGTTAGATGAAAAGCTAGAAGGGAGCTTTAAGTCTTTCAATATTTTACAAAATTCTCCCTTCTCTTCTTTATCCAAGACAAATGATGCGGTTGGTTTTATCTGTTTTCCAGTCTTTTCATATAGAGCCATCCATTGGTTGTTGTGCAAGCCTAACCGCTCCATATCCAACCTTGCATTTATGGTATCCTTTGTCTTCATCTTGTTATCTAAAATTGTATTAATTAAATGCTCTGCCACATTCTTTTCAATATGCATCACATCCAAGAAATGACGAATTTGATGAGAACTCCAGTATTCCAAGTCAAAAAATATTGACCTCTTATACCATGCCTCTTTAGCTTCAACTATATCATCAGTCTTCCGCTTTCGACCTGGAGCTTTCAAAATTTTTTCTGGTATATACTTAATATTACTCAACTTTTCTACAAGTGCATTTCCATTTAAACGAGGAGGAGGAAGTGTATATTATGAGGAGCTAAGCCCCAAATATCCACCACTTCTAAAGGGATGATTCATGCTAAGGAACATGAGGTAGTTTGTGTAAACTTGTTTATTACTACATTCAAGATGGATGGATG